>JAZHYW010046296.1:0-170522 GCA_037355805.1 Ixodes ricinus | reverse complement strand
AGTATTGCTTTTGGGCTACATTTTACTTTTTAGCTGTGAGTTCATCTATGATCACTATTAGTTCACTTGGAGCATGTAAAATACATTGGGCCCGTGACAGACAACCCCAACTTGGGCATCCATCATGTCGCTCTGAGCTGTGCACTACTATGCACATTTCAGTTGAAGTGTGTGCCTCTCCACTTGGCTCTGACTGGCAGTGTCTACTTCATGCACTGAATACCTTTTTACAGGGCTAGCGTCGCCACAGGAGACTTGTGTGCTTGTGGGTGTTTGTGAGTGGCATCACCACGAGCCCCCAGCCCAGCATGGGTTCAGGGCCCCTCGCCCTGCCTGGCTGTGACTGGGCAGTGCGCCTAGTGCCTGATGAGGCTTTGGGGTCCTGGCAGTCAGAGTGCAGGAGCTCCGGGCTGGGACTTCCTTCAAGGGCCCCCAGGTTGGGCAACAGCAGCCACCTTAGCCTACGCTCCTCACACACAGATGTCCTGCCTGGGCTCGCCCCGGGACGATCCGGGTCAGTCACTTTTAGCTACACCTCTCCTTTCTTTGTAGGATTTTCTTCTCCATCCCTGTTTTCAACCTTTTATCTTTCAGGTGTAACAGAATTCTTTGAAAGGGAGAGAAGAATTACATAGCCCATGGGTATTGACGACCACTTACAGGGTGTGACATGATAACACCAAATGCTTTACTATGAAAATATCTCTACTCCATAAAAACTCAATGGCCGCGGCACGAATGAAGGGTTTTGCAACGTGGTTAGAACGGTCTGGATGCGGCTGCAGCCTCAGGGTCTTTCACTTTGAATAGGCCTACCTCACCAGCCACCTTCGTTAAGCACGGCGTCGCTGCTACAATGCACCAAAGGAACTTCGGTCTCCAGCATGCAGAGAAACCACGCTGGAGCTCTGCGCGTGACGAGATGACACGAGCACGTCTCATGCACTTGCCTCCCGTGAACTAAAGTTATGGCGGGCGTCACACATGCGTGGAACGCTTAGTGGAGATCTGTTGAAGGGGATCGACTTGATGGCAGCGACAGATTACTGTTGCCATCTATGGTTGCAGGACAGCTGGAGCACGCGGATTGAGACAGCCGTCTCTGTACCGGTTCAGCCAGAGCCCGTATCTCGGTGTGCCTTGCTTAGACCCCTTTCTTGAGTGCGGCATGACTGTCTGTACAGCATGGGCCGGTGTGGTCACTCATCCATTCTTTCAGATGCGTGGTGTCTACGCACCACTAGGAGAACGAACATTTGGCAATGCGGGTGCGCTGAGCGTAAATGAATAGAGACAAATGTATTTTTTCCTCGGTAGAGTATTTGGTGACACTGTTAATCGCTGGTATGCTCGCAGCCAGGCTAGCAGCCGGCCATGGTGAGGCGACTCACATCCCCAGAAAGTCCCAAGATGTCAATGCATTCCAATCACAGCGTTTGATGTGCTTGCAAGAATGGGATGATCTACAATAAAATGTAGCAGTTCATTCAAGATAGATATTGGACATGCTTTTTAATTCATCTGTATATGCTTGTAGTGTAATTTGCATAATCACTGCAGGTTCAGAAGGTTAATTGACAACAAAATTCTGATTGTTTTATTTTTCTGGTTTTGCTAATGGCTGGTTCCAGGTGCATCAAATGTAAGGCGTAGGCATTGTTGCGTATGTTATGACTCAAAAGTTTGGGTTCTATGTAAGCATGAATAATTGTATTTTTGCTGGTGATCATTACCAAAAATAGCATGTTTTTATTTCAGCATTGCTGCTCGTGAATTCGAGAGACTGGGATGGAGCTACAGCGACTTCCGAGATGTAGCGAGATTTCAGCTGCTCTTCAGATCATGTGCCGCTGTGGAATGGATCTTCAATCCTTTGTTGTTGCTTGTTGGTTTAGGACCAGTGAAGCTCCCAAATTGTGCTTGCCTTGCAATGTCACAAAGTTCAAAAAGATTTTTTCGTATGAGCCAGACGTGCAGGCACCTTCTGTTTGCTACATTGTTTACAGGTTTGTCCTTACACCTGTTTCCTTCTTTTCTCTTTCTTCTTTATGGCTTCGATTCAGAACTGCTAGCTTGCAACACCGGAGTCTACGGACGAGGCACCTCATGCTGCCAAGCACCAGTAAAAGACGCATAAGAGGGTTAGCAGACAAGGCCTCCATCATGTAATCGATGCCACTAGGCCCGACAGCCCACAAGCAGACCACGTGTTGTATGCAGTAAACCAGTTGTCGTCGATTAACCTGTCTCGGCCACGCGACATGCCCCGGCAGCGGTGGGATCCAGTGTTGCCCATGGCAAGAACAGCGGCAACAAAAATGATAGAGACGAGTGAACATTGCAGTGCGCGCTTCTGCTATTTTGGTGTTGCAGCCACCGACAGCCTGTCAGCTACCTTTTTGAATAGACCTCTTTTCAAAGTGTGCACCATCTGTTCACTCCGTTCAAATTTTTTGCTGAGACTACAGTGCTCAAGCCGGACCAATCAGCCACCTCCCTGTTATCACCCAGTGCTGTGATTGCTGTGCCATTTGTGCAAAGTATAACAGCTGCTGGCCTACGCTACCGGACCAGATTCTTAGGGTAGGCTAGTGCAGGCTTTCAGGACTTTCTGATACATATCGCCTCAAATACTAACATACTATTCGATTTGATTGCGCCAAGACGCTGGCGGAGTGCTCGGAAGTTTTACGCCAATAAGTTCTCGTGATCTTTCCTGGTGGGTTAGTTAGCTTTGTTGATCGCACTTCTCATCGCACACTGGTGTACTGCAGTGAAGCAACAATTGCGAACTAGAGCGAGCTAGCGATGTTGCGTGTCTTTTTTCACCGCCATTATTTACACCTGTAAAGAGGAAAGGTACTCCTCCAGGAAAGCGGGAACGTGGTGCGAGGGGGTATATATGGACTCTTTTGTAGGTTTTATTTTTTGTGATTTTGTTTTTTACTTCGATTCCAGAGATTGCACTTTAGTTTTACAACCCTTCCTCAGAACTTGAAGGACACATAAATCTTGGTACTCAAAATGATTAGTGATTTTAACATTTGTTCAGTGGGGCCACGTACCTGAAATGCTCATTCACAGCTAGTTTACAGTCCTTCATCAACCGTCATACCGTACGTATTCATGCAACTAAACAGCTAGTGTTTGTTCTCCTCCTAATATTTGCAGTCTCTCACTCTCCCCATTTGCAGTGACATAAATGAAAATGAAGTGTGTGGTTATGCTTCAAAAGCATCTTTTTGCTTCTACAAATGAACTTTAGCTGCTCCAAGAGCTGCTCCAAATGACTACAACCAATCACATCACTGCTCTTATCCCCTGACCCCGCTCTTTGAGCGAGGTATGGACATGGGCAGGGCGTGATGACGTGGCAAGACAGAGATATGACTGGTCTAACGAGGACGTAGTTCCATCGCAGTCTCCAGACTTAGATGAGCAGTGTGGTAGCTGCAGCACCAATTATCGAGAGTCGCCATTGTTGGGCACACACCTGGCGATGTTGCTTGATGTTACAGAAAATTGCCTCATCCTCAACAAACCTGATACCAAAATTGCTTGTTAGTCTGACAACACTGAGAAAGCCGGTATCTTAGTGTCGGCCGCAGTGGATGCATTGAGACAACTGCATGCAGGCAGTGTGCGATGGGCAGCAACTGTTTCTTCGCCTTCAGGACACGTGGAACGATGGGCAAGCAGTTTACACCGCTACTGCAGCCTCTACGAAGCTCGGACAGCATATGCCGCTGCCAAACAACGCAATGCTAAACTCCCGCGGCAGTAGGGTCATGCAATGCTCGGCAGGTGTGCCAGCAGAGGCCTCTAGGTTCCATCGACGATCGGTAGGCTCTTAAACTGTTCGTCCATTTCAGCGCGGACAAGGCGAACCTAGCTGCTGTCGTATCGCACATATTCTCCGTGCCTCCACTGTGCTTTGGACCGGCGACGTTGCCAACGTTAAAATGGCGACTCTCAGTGTAGTCAGATCTCGCGATGCGTATGAGCCTGTTGATCTATTTGGCCATCTTTTTTTAAACGTGTATATGCAGCTTTGACGTCAATCATACCGGAGTGGATGCAATGTACCGAATGAATTTCTGAAAGCGGGCGTTGTAGTACCAGCTTCATCAGCTACCAGCGTAGCAGCACCCCTTCCGAGTTAGTTGCAATGGCATTGTCTGCTATAAATGTTTTTTTCCAAGCTCAAAATCGTTTTTGATTTTTTTGCGTCTGATATCAAGGAACAGCATGCTGCCTGAAATTTGTTTTAGGAAAACTGCCGAAACTTGTAATGTTTCAGAGAGCTTGCAAAGAAGATGCTAATAAGAAATCTCATGTCTATGAGTGCTTTTCTCGCTTTAAGGCCAGTGAATTATTGAGCGACAATAACCTCGTTCTTGCGGCCTCAACGTCCTAACTGATGAACATCGGCTCATTTGGGCATTGATTCCTCCGAGTTTGTTCCTGTTGGTGAATCTGTTAATCAGATGTTTTACCTGCGGAGTTTACAGACATACGAAACTCAGGAAGGCAGAAATACCCGATGTGAGGAAAAGGAGAATGATAGTCCCATTGCAACAATGCCTGGCCACATGCCCTGTCAGTGCAGCACATTTTGCAAATGGAGTGCACTGCTTCTCCATTTCCCGTATTCCTCAGGACCGCCGCTCAGGTGACTATTCTGTTCATTCGTATGAAAAAGTCTTTAAAGGAAACCGTTTCATTGAATGTAGCTAAGGACCTTCAAGACGAAAATTCAAAGACTAAGAAGATCACTGCCGCCATAGACCATGACAGTCGGCTAGACTAGTGACGAACCGCCGGGAAGTGCCGGCTTAGGCTGCTGCTAGGGCGGATGCACTGTACTAAACGCCTGGCTCTTGAAATTCATTCCAGCTACTTTGGGTACCCTCATATCTTTTTTATTGTTGAAACTCTGGTTCTATGGCACAGTATCTTGCTTGTACAAATCATTTTGCGCTATACATATTTTCAGCATATTTCTTTTAGAATGATGAAATGCCTGGTGTCTACATTCTATATTTCTTTTTAGAATGATAGATGACTGGTAATTCATATTTTGATTACTTTAATCTTTGTAATACATGTATTGTTTTTGAGTCAAAATGTTTCGCTACTAAGTTTGTCAGGTTCATACGTCTTCAAAGTGTGGCAGCAATGAAGGGTGCATTGTCTGGCTTCTAGAAAGTCAATTACTATAATTATTATAGTTTGATAGACCAGTGCTGGAAAATACTTCTTTTCAGATTTCCGATTTGAACAATGACTCAGAAGTACCTACACGGTTGTTTTAAGACGTTTAGTTATTTTTAAAGGAAAATATTTTCAATATAAAATTGTATATCAGGTTTGGAAAATAAAAGAATACAAATAATTGCCACCTGAACACTTGTCTCCTTATAGCCGCTTTATATATATAAAACACTATAGTTTTGTTATAATGCCCTAATGTTTAAACAACACATTGTTTATATGAAGTGTCCCCATGCTTGGGAAGTACCAACCTTTCTTTGTCATCACAAAAATAAAGATTTAAAATACTACATGAGCAGTGTATATGTTCTCAAAATGCAGCACATAAAAAAATCTCGGTTATTCTATTAATATATATAGTAATTGTACCCAATGCGTTTTTGTTTTTTGCATATGTTTAATTTGGTGTTCTTAAAGGTAGAGCGAGGTCACTCGACCAACGCAGGAAACGCGCGCCAGCGTTTGCCCGACGGTAAGGGGAAAGAACGAGTTAGAACAACACAAGAGTACGAATTATGTTACCTTTAGCCGATTACTGTCAGGAATGAAGATGTTGTTGTAACTTTTGCTGCTATTGCACGCGCGGAACGAGCATGAGGCAGCATGGCTTTAGTAAGTTCATCGCCGTGTGAATCTGAAACCGAAACTGATCGGGGTATGCCGTGTACGCTACTTTAGCCGATTGCTTTCACATCATGTTGCCCTTCGAAGCGCTAGATTAAGAGAGGTGTCTAGCCTGACAATTTAAATACACAGACCACTAGTATACCAATAATACTTGCAGAACACTTTTGTATTCATCTAGTAAACAGCAACGAGTCACTTGCTAATCCTTGTCAGGATGTGGTAGAACATATACGATTTGGGTCGGTGGATGTTGATAGAGAGTCGCGGATGTGTTGTGTTGGAGTTGTTTGTGCCTTGTACTGCACTGACATGTATGTGCCTGTAGTGTAACGTTGCCTGTAGTAGTGTTCAGTATCTTGGTGTGTGTGTGTTGTTGTATGTGTAGTAGGTACTAGAATAGCAAGAGTTCGCGCATAAGTATTTTCTTTTAGTACTGTTTAGCGGTTTTTACTACACTTCCTAGATGGCGCAAGCTGCCCTGATTCAATAAGCTGTGTCAGAGCAGTCCTGTAGCTATTGATTTACAGCAGCTGGCCTGGCTGGCCTGCGGTTCACGAGTCCACGTCCCTGCTTCTCAGTTCGATGACAATCGTAATAATTGTGCCACCTCAGCCGACTCAGCCACCTAAATGCTCGTTTTGTGAGTCGAAGAGTGCAGTGAAGTGCAGGCACAGACGCGCACGAATGGATAACCACGCCGTAAAGGTAAACCCAAACTACAAAGAAAAAAATAGCGGTGCGTTGGTGCGGAGTTGAACGCCTCTCGTCGGTGGCTGCCGAAGGGGCCCAGCGATTCATCGCCACACCGACAAGCATACGTTGTGTTCAATAAAGTCAGCATGCCCATTCCTCGGTGGTAACGATTTCTTTTGAGCGTTCTGCCGGTGGCAAAATAGTCAATCTAGCGAGATGCCGTCGGGGGGCGATCGCGCGGCTATTCCGGCACACACACTGCCGTCCTTACAGGATATGGGTACGGTACCGGTGTCGCGGGGACGGAGCGACAGCGACTGAAGGCGCTTGAAACACGTCGATTAGGCGTATGCGCTCTATTCTTCTCACTTTCGGCCCGAAAAGCCGTTAGCTCTTCGTTAGGCCTTACCCGTGGAAATTCGAGCCTCGCCAACCGGCCGCCGCGTTGCCTTTTGGTGGCGGTCAAATTCCACTACCTGCTTTTTGACGACGTGTGCGTCCGTCATTTTTTACCCACGGGGTCGTTATATTCGGGGACGACTTTTTACCCACCGCAAAGGTTAGTCACGTGCGACCACCTTTTTTTAGGAGTGTATGAATACGAAGAGATAGTCGAAGAGACTTCAAACAAGCGGTTCAAGCGTTAAAAACAGCACGAAATAATAAATAAAAAGCCTTACTAGATCACTGTGAAAACAAATTTACTTGCTGCGAACACCCGAAGTGAGGACAGAAAATTAATGTGTATATATACCAGTCTCAATTTACCTGAAATTTAGCCACGCAGACGGCACCGCGCTGACGTATAAACTTTTCACAATCGAACTGGTTCGGAGTTCCTCACTTGCCTGCTGAGGCGTCCTTCCTTGTATGGTAGTCCTGCAACATCGGCCACGCAAAAAACACCGTCTGCAGGCATGTGTATAAGAGCAAGCATGCTCCGGACGTGCATGAGGCGAGTCCGCACATAAATCTGTCATAATGTCTGCGGAGAAACTCCGTGTCTCTTGTATGACTGTATGAACGGTGGAACTGCGGCTTTGAGGTTTTGCTTTTGCTTCCGCGTGGCACCTGTCATGCCGAGAGGCGCATTTTGAGCACACGCGAAATCTGCTTTCTTCTTCGTTTTTTTCTTATTCTCCTGACAATTATTTTGCAATTTTCGGGCTTTCTCGTATTTTGTTCGGGATCTATACGACCGTATGCGTGTTGCTGATAGTTGCGATGGTTACCTGCCGTCGTGATCGTGCCTGCATCTTTTTCCTCCGTTTTTGATTATCGACAACCGGTGGACTCTTGTTGTGCCCATGTTGTAGAGTTCGACAATCAAGAAGTAAACTGGGGCAGTGACAGCGATCTCAACTTAATTAACCTCCTCCAAATGGATGTTGAGTGATCGATGATGACGAATACTCTAGCTGTACCTCGGACACTTAAAATGCGCTTAAAACAAACTCGTAAAAAAGGGGCGAAACAATCGCATGCCGATGCGCTCGCAAAGTCCTATTCGCGAGCTGACACGCCTTTGTTGTTTTTTTTTAAAGGGTACGTTGGAGGTTCTTCTTGAAACGGATATTAACTAGGGCTGGGCAGTTTATCCAGTGACCTACGGATGAATCGATTAATGTTGTATCGCGATTAGATATGCCAACCGGATGATCGGCAAAATTGGGACAAACCAAAAGAAAGTTAGAGTAAACGCTTTCACCACGCAGACGTAAACAAGCAACCGGTATGAAAGGCGAACTTTTGGTAAAATTTTGAAAACAAAGTGAACTGTATAGGCGTAATTTGTAACCCCAGACAAGTGCAGAACGTTACACTGTCCCGGCCACTTCAACGCCGTTCGAGAGTTCGTTTAGCGCAGCAGATACGATAGTGAACAATCATAGAGGTCGCTCTCGTCGGAGAATATCAGCGAACCTGTTTACCTCATGCAACTGCTGAAGTAACAATCTGTGAGTGTGAGAGTCTTTGAGCTGTTCTTAACTACACATAGAGGAATGATTCACCATCGAGGATTGTGTATTGCATCGTTAATCACAAGATTCAGAGAAAGAAAAAAATTCATTGATTTTACAGGTTGCTTTATATAAAATAAACACGATAGATTAATCGCTTAATTATCCAATTAAAGGGTGGCGGGCAACTGGGTTAAAACTTTAATCCTCGCCCAGCCTAGTATTAACCCTCTCGAGTTAAATATCTGAAGCAATACAAATGGCCCTTCAACCTAGAAGGCCACAGTAAGATACGCGGGTTCAAACTTGGCACTCGTTATGCCATCGCCATTAAGACGGAGTCGCACCTGTTCATACATCCTGCAAAAGAGACACGGGTTCTCCCGCAGACATGATGACAAAAATATCTGCGGACAAACCACGAGGATATTCGAAGCGCGTTCTCTTCATACACTTGTATGCTTGGAACATGACCCCCAGACAATTTTCGTCTGACCAGTGTGACCGTCATACAAGGAAGAAACATGCCTGCCGACGTTGTTTGGAGACAGTCTTTTGTGCGATGTGTCAGCAGTGTGAACGCGGTTTTAAAGAAGCCGCCCTCTTTTCGCGTCCGATGAAGTCGCCGTCGCTTTCCTGCAGTGAAGGACGTTCGGCTGAAGTCAGCCAGCCGAAAACATGTTTCAGAAACTGTCAAGTAATTGGAAGAGAGCCATTTTACGACCGTGTTCAAATCCAGAAACTATTTCCCTTTTTCTTATAGAGCCGGAAGCCCACCGCTTGGCCAACACCTCTTTAGTGTTAAATATTTTCCTGCGTCACTAGAAGAGGCAACCATATGCCTCAGATTCGGAAGGACTGCGCCGTCAGCTTTCGGCCGTGTCTCGCGTTCCCACTGATCGAACACGAGTTCAGGCCGAAGGCTGACGCAGCCCTCAATCTGTGACCTTCGGTGGCCTCTTTTAATGACGCAGGAAGCACTGAGGCTATCGTAACAAAATATGTTGTCTTTTTTGTTTTTTACCGCAGAAATGAACACAGCGACGCTGAACGCTAATCCCTCAATCCCAATGTAGCAGTGTGTCGAACCGAAAAAAATACGGGTTCGGTTACGGTTCAGGTTCAGGTAAATTTATTTTGTTCCGGTTCAGTTCCGGTTCGATTAATTCGATCCGGTTCGGAACCGGTTCGGGCGCTGAACCGGTTCGCGAACTGGTTCGGAAATTATAAATGACAAATTGCAACATCAAAATAACTTACAAATAAAACATCTGAAATCAGCACATACGAAACGGGATACATCGTCGAAACTAGTAGTGCATAACGTTTATAAAAGCCTGTAGCCAATGCAAGCGGCAAACAACGACTGTCTGATGACAGGGCTGTCTGTCACGGGCGCTAACTCCAGCGTCTGCTGAGCGTTGGTTTGAGCGCACGCGCCTGCTTGAGTCCCATGACTACGCTGGGCAGGCGACGGAAGCAACAGAAGCTCGGCAGATCCTTTGTCAAATTCGAAAGTGCGCGCAGCTTCGCTTCTCCGCGAGCGACTAGGGTTTGTATCCCTGTTTTTTTTTCCCCGCATTTATCGAGTTTCCGGTACGAAAAAATACGGCATGTAAATCTTGACACTTCATAGCTCGATATACTCTGACCGGTGGTTGGGGCAGCGAAGAGCAGATATAATTCATGA
Organism: Ixodes ricinus; assembly: GCA_037355805.1. NCBI lineage: Eukaryota > Metazoa > Arthropoda > Arachnida > Ixodida > Ixodidae > Ixodes > Ixodes ricinus. The sequence continues at coordinate 160,277 of JAZHYW010046296.1, read as the reverse complement.
ATGCTCATTTCAACTGTAAATAAAATTTCTTTCTCTCCCTCAAACATTATCAAACTCCACAGCCTTTTCTTTTCTCATTCCGATGGAAGCAAGCTTCAAGAACTCGCGCGTTCTAGAAACGTGTTATGAAATGAGCACACAGCAGCATTTAGGATTTACGAGATTGTAAAAATGAAATCCCGTGACGCGATTTTTTTTTTCTGCACAACCTTTTAATTTTTTTCTTCCGTGCAAGCCGCGACCAGCGCAATACTGGTTCCTATGTCAAGATTCATGGATGAAGCGTTTGTCAAGATTCATGGATGCAGCGTTTATATTCCTAAGACTGAGTGGAGAAGAAAAATATGTAAGCGAGGTGTGTGTCAGTTGACGGCACCTAAAAAACAAATGGCATTGATAGCACATTCATTGTCAACAGCGCGTGGCCGAACCGTTTTGACATGAGCCGGTAACCGTTATTTTTTTTCCCGGTTCAGTTCCGGTTCGGGTTTATCGCGATAACAATATAACGGTTCGGGTTCGGGTTCAGTTCCGGAAAAAATACCGGTTCGGTTCCGGTTTTCGGTTCGGTTCGGTTCCGGTTCGACACCCTGCAATGTAGCGCGAGCGGTCCGAATCAGATGCCAAAATTTCAGAACTAACCGTAATCTCAATCAAAATTTGGAAATGACGTTCTAAACATTTTAAAGTGAAAATGGTGTCATCCAGCTTTACATATTCTCGAGGTTCGTTGTCCACCATTTTCCCATTGAAAATTTCAAGAAAATTCGTTTGACTTGCAAAATAAAACTACGTATATTTAAAAAAAAAAAAAAAAAACCTTTGGCATATGGTTTGGACAGCTTGCGCTTTGGGAGAAAAATAAGCATCCGGCGATGCGAAGTTGACTTTGCGGTAAAAAAAAAACCCAAAACATATCGTACGTTTTTATTTATTTATTTCTTTTCTTTTTTTCTTGGGGGGGGGGGTTACTTTGTGCGTCCTTGATGCACCTCGTCCGAATCTCATCTTTCCAGAAAGAGGAAATAAAAAGCGCTGCGATAAGCTATACTCCGTTTCACGATAACTTGACGAACTGGGGAGGCTACGGCCCCCGCGACCCAATGAGAGCGTCGGAGCGAGTCACGTGGCCAAGTCCGGGAGCGTGTGTGTCACTGCGCCAAACGCGAAGCCCGGAGGAACCGGCTGTCGTCTGCTGGCCAAGAGTCGTCTGCTGCGAAACCAGCCAACTTTGGATGAACGTCCACGGCCGAAAACATCGCCGTCCGCTAGAGTGGCAAGCTCTTCGGGAACAGATTATGATACATCCACACGCTCAATTTGCTGGCGAATCTGCTGGGCAGCGGTAATGCCAGGCGAGTTTTCAGCGGAAGCGGTCGATTACAGGGCCGCGATCGTTCAAACATCGTTCAAAACCACGTTGTTCTCGGAAAGGATTGATCCGAATTAAGTATCGTTGAAAAGAACATGTCTTCGTCTTCCTTCTGTCGCTGATAGAGATGCACCCGCGCGAGTTCAATTACAATTTAAAAAAGAAGGCCTAGAACTACTTTTATCGCGGACGGCACTGTAGCTGCGGCGACAACGGGGCTTCCGTGGCCCGACCATGGAAGATTGTCACGTTCTTTGCTCAACGCCTGCTATCGGGTCCCGTGCCGCAGCCTCCCCAGTTCGCCGCCAAGCTATCGTGAAACGGAGGTATAGCAACGACTGAACAGGTTGCGCCATCTCTCGAACGAGTTCAAAACCGTTCTGCTGCATGGACATCCCTGGCTTCGCTGCGTCCCGCTCGTGCGCTTCTGAGGAGCTTTAACGAGTAATATTACTGGGTGAGGGCTGTGACAATCTTGTTTGCACAAGACGTCGATGTCGAGTCTGTCGACGTCCACCAGCATCATTGGTTTTGGCTGGTCGGCGAAAATATTCCGCTGCGGCAAGGGGGCGTTTTTTTCTTAAATTATATTTATGTATTGTTTCGTGTACTACGGGACCACAGACAGCTCCTCGAGCCTTGTAGAAGCAGCAGATTATCATTGAATCTTTAAAAGTAAGAACAATCGAGAATTGAAATATAAAAGTTAAATGCACTGTATTTTCCGGGCTAAAGGCCGCGGACAGTGTAAGTTTACAAACGTTGACCATTCTAGGCGGTGCGGACGATCTGGCTACGTGCGGACTATACCGACATTTGTTTTTTCAAGGAACGTTCTGCTATGATAAGACGTGACGGATTTTGGTGAATAAAAGTGAACGCTAATCGATGACTGATGTATAATACAAGCTTCTTTTGTAGGAGCTTTAAGAAAGCAGACATTTGTCAAGGTGTGCCATGCCATGAGAAGATTTTTGGGATCGACTAAGCACCAGGTGCGGACTATGCACGGCGTGAGGATTGTGCACGGCGTGTGGACTACCCACCGGGTGCGGACTCAGCCAAGTAGAAGCTTTTATTTTCGAACCCAAATTTGGCACCGCGTGACTATAACCGGGTGCGTGACTATGGCCGGGAAAAATGCGGTAATAAGAAACCATAGACGTGACGAGATCCCGACATAGGCTCTTTCTTATAAGTGGGGGTATACTGCACCTCTCTCTTTGTCCCCTTAAACAAGGCATTATGACTTCACGTGACAACGCGGCAGCCGAAATTGATAAGTTTACTTACTTCAGAACTTCTTCTGAATATACTTTACCGCCCCTGCCCCCCCCCCCAAAAGAAAAAAAAGGAACGCAGACCCTTTTCTTATACGTTGACATTATCTTTGTATTTTCTTGCTTCCACAAATGTATATCAATTCTAAGTTGAAACGGTCGTTTCTCATTTGTATACGCAATGCACTCTGTAACGCCACCGCCGATTGTGATCGTAGTAGGTGAGACACCTAGAAACCACCACACAAGGGGAGCCAGGCACAAAGAGGCATCAATGGCTGAGAACTTCCCCTCCCGAGAAAACCCAGTAACGCTTTTCACTACTTGGATTATGGAACTTGAAATATAGCTCAAATTTATTCAGGGAACATGAAGTCCAGATTGCAGACAGGGGAATATTTTATGAAAGCCCGAAACTCCCGAAAGAAACCAGATAGATCTTTGGTTCCTTAATCGAGAATGGCGGGAGAAGTTATAGTGGGCTTTTCGGTAACGCGTTTGTTTCACGAGATCCCTGGCAACTGCGTCCCCTTCCTCGACTTTCGAACCGGCTCTTATTTCCGAGAAGCCCGCCGCCTATTGGGGAGGAGGACAGACCGTGACGTCCCAAGCGGTTAACTTTAGAACTACACGGATGGGGACAACAAATACAATGACTCAGCGCTCGGCTGATATGAACCGAACGCAGCGTCAGCGTTCGGCTGGAGTTCGTGTTCTCCGGTGAGGGGGAGGAGGGGCTCTTTTGTTACCACTCTGGCCTGCATGAACAATGCAGCATGCACGATACCCAGCTCAGCACAAAAGCCGAAGTGGGTCAAGCTCGCATTCTCTGACGAGTGCTTTCGGGATAGATCCGGCACTTAACATTACTTCGTCGATTGTTAGTATTTTTTACATTACACTGTGCCCCGCGCTCTATTGTAGAAGATGACATGGACATGCCCATAAGGCCTGTGGGCATGTGTTGAGTAAACACCGAGGTGTGGGGAAACAAACGGGTCAGAGCGCCCCCTATAGTTTGATCTCCTGCCCAATAGAGATCGGAAGCGCATTATCTCAATCAACCGGAAGTACGCCGCGGGAGCGGAAGCGTGCCGGGTTTCCCTATTTCCACGAAATCCCCGAAACGTGAAATACGACCACGAAAAAACCCGTCCCCAAGATAATGCATAACGTCCGCATTATAGTCCGCAAGTGGCGCGCCTCATGTTCCGTTCACATTACGACATGCCATGGCGGACGCTGCAAGACATCCCGGCCAGTCCAGCGCTCTGAAGGCACCACGTGATGACGCACCCCGCACGTTGCTGCGCCCCTCCCCGAAGGTAACGCGACACACGGCATTCGATTGGTTTGAATGCTTCGGTGTGGCGCACGGCTTCCAGATATCGAGGCTTTCGCGTGAGCCTCCGCCTTAAGGCTGGTTTACACATTTGCGTGTACTGCGTTGCGGTGCGTTGGATCGTGCAGAACCGCGCCTCCCCGTTGTCTTGTCGCTGCTGTCGCCGTAGCAACCCGTACGTCGCAAGCCGTTGCAGTTGCACTCAGTCGGACTCAACGCAAGTGTGTGAACGAGCCTCCACAAATTTCTCTCTCTCTCTCTCTCTAGACGGTCCGCCCTCAGCCGACGCTACGATCCGAAGGAGCCAATCAAGTAGCGCTAAAAGTGCCTCGTCCCTCCGCTCGCCGTCTTGGTGTCCTTACTATCACCGGCTCAACAAATCACTCACAGTGAATGCGCCACGAAATTAAATTTATCATATGATTCCCATATATAAAGGCCTTGCGTTTGAAAAATGAACGACGTCAGGTGGCCGCCATTTTAAGCGGTAGCTTAAGGCCCAGGTAGCCGCCATTTCAAAGCGGTAGCTTTATAGGCCCAACCGCGCTCAAGGTCGCGTAATGAAGGTCACGAAACGCCCGCGGCTGAGGCGCACATACGGCTGAAGTGCCGATGGCTGCATGCAGCACCCGTGGCCTGGATCGCCCTTGGCTGGAAGCGCCGGTCACGTAAGCTGTAAAGCGTCGGTCCCGTAAGCTCCGGCTGCGTAAGCTCGTAGTCACTGGTCGCGTAAGCTCCGGTCGCGCAAACTCCGGTCGCGTAAGCTCCCGTCGCGCAAGCTCCGGTCGCGTAAGCTCGTAATCGCGGGTTGCTGAAGCTGACGTGACCTGGTGTCCTTGACGTCCTCCTCACGTCGACCCAGAGGGCGTCCTTGAGATCGTCCTAGAGGTCGTCATAGGGGTCGTCCTTGAGGTCATCCGAGAAGTCGTCCTAGGCGTCGTTCTTGCGTCGTCCACTAGGGCGTCGTCCTCGACGTCGTCCTTAACGACCTTATCAACGTCTTCTTAGACGTCGTCCTAGACGTCTTACTCTAAGGTCGTCCTTGACGCCGTTCGTGACGTCGTCCTAGACGTCGTTCTAGAGGTCGTTCTTGACGTCCTCGAAAATAGTCCTCGATGTGTGTGTTGACGTATTACAACCATTTCATCACCGTACCATATCCCTTCCGCAGCTTCGTCATCAAGCTTTGGGAAGTAGGGGCTCAAAGGGAAGGGCCTCTTTTATCCTTGGAATTCCACCGCGACTAAGACGCTGCTCGGTCAGTTGCATTGCGCTCGAGTAATATTGGGTTCCAATTAACAGTCTTCAGAACCCCCTCCCCAAATCCAGCCGACCCTGTAATGTACACATGCCTTTTGACCCGTCTCCCCCTCCTCCCATCACCACCGCCACCACCACCCCTTCCCACCTCCCCAAGTCATGAACATACCGGGCGCCCCTTCCCCTCCCCCCGACCCGAATATAATAATTATTTACTGCGCCACTGGTAGGAGTTGACGTTAACCAAGCAGAGGTTAGCTGACTCGTGGCACGGCCGCTTGATTCTTCCCCGAGAGCGAGCGGAAACGGGAGGATGAATTCGTAGCTTTCACCGGTGGTGGTAGCCCTGCGTGACAGTCGCGTTCCCTAGTTTGTAGGAGTGTAGACTTCACAATCCAGATCCAGGTGCTTTCTTGCACCTTGCTGACATAGAAATATAGGGTGGCTGAAATGCCGATGCTCGAACTAAAAGGGGCCCTAAAGTTGGTGCCTGCACGAAGCAACCTAATCTTTTCGTCAAAGATGTATTTCACAGCTGGGAATTACTATGTAAAATTACAAGGCGCAGCTCTCTTTCTGTAAAAATAGGGCCAAAACACTTGCCAGGGTCAACGGCGGAAGGCGACGCAGACGACCGAGTCGAGTGGCGGGGCGCATTTGGCGCACGTATGGATAGATGGCGTCGGGAGCAGCGTCGGATGGTATAGGTGACCAGAGAAAGAAAGCAGAAGACACGCAGACGAAATCAGTCGGCAGCAAGAGCGCAGTCGTTAAGCAACACCGTTTGCTTTTATTTTTGTAATTTCAAGTTTTGCTATCATATATACCACATTTATTTTAATGCGAAAGCATTAGCTGTCTCACGGAGTCAACCGGCGTTATCAGCTCTTGAAGCTGCGCCAAACGGCAGCTAAATTCCCTGTCTTATGGAGCGAAGCCTGTCGTCTGCAGCAGCGATTTGATGTATAGGCTCCCATCCCATTGGCTGGCGCGCGTCATAGTTTCAAGGAACGCCACCCCTTGGCGCTGCGGGCCCCGCCTCGGTAAAATCAGTCAATCAATCATTGTATTTTTCTTTCATCGGAAAAGATGGCAGCTGGGGCAAAACTCTGCAGCACGTGCAGCTTGACAAGGCCCCAGCTCTAAGACAGCACCGCGCGTACAGGGCTTTGTTCACAAAGTCAAATCTAAAATGAAAACATTCTTGAAGTTCAGAAGGGCGCAAAAGGAAAACAATCACAAGATTCCATTGTAATATATAACATCAGTTGACACAGTACACATACAACACGAAGCTTGAAGTTCACAACGTTGACAGTATCATAATTAAAGCTCCGAATGGTAAGCCATGGCTAATGCTCTGTTTTAACATTCAGCTTGTTCAAAAAAGATGGAAGTATGTATTAAATCGGTGTCAGTCCATAGTTTGTCCGGGGAATGGATACACTCCACACTTCACTTCGGCGTGTGTTATAAACGCGAGTATTTTTATTTAAAAGTTTCTATTTGTAGAAAACCACTATATGTGTTTGTTTTTGTGCTGTTTCATAAGATACTAGAAGGCGGTAGTAATCTAGGTGTGTTATTCTGACAGCATTAAATCGGGCAAAAAGAGCATCTGAATGGTAAAAATAGGACACGTTTGCAACCACCCTTAGAGCTTTCTTTGCAGAGTTGGAAGTTTGTTTATATTTTGAATGGTAGTGGTACCCCATACCAGATGACAATATTGAAAATATGACTGCACAAGGCCGTGAAAAATTATCAAATTAAAGGGTCCCTGCCATCATATTTAAGCGTCTACATTTTTTTACGGTTTCTACCTCTTTTGGCGTTCGGCCAAGCCAGAGGGCACGGAGAAAGTAACTAAATATCAGTGCGTCATATTTTAACCGGACGACGCGGAAACCACCTCCGCCTACGGGGGTGACCCGCGGTGCCGAAAGCGCGCGATATGTGAAGTGTTTGGTCCTGGGCTTACTACTGGTCAGAGCCGCTAAAAGCTTCTTTTAGTTGAAATACAAAATATAAGTGTCACGAAGCGTTTCGATTATTTATGAAAGTAGTTTTTGTTCCGTATTTTAGATCAGAAAAGAAACAAATGCAGTTTATAAACTACGGAAACAAGAAATGACTTGTCAACATACCTGCTGTCAAGCGGTAGAAAAGGCGGCGTATACTAGAAAGGGTAGTGGGATCGGGCATCGACGAGTGGCGAGCGCAAGAGGTCCCGGATGTACGCGGCGGCGCTGCGGTCGTATACAGGCTCCAGGATCCAACCGGTTCCGGGCGTTTCGAAGGCCCTTGGTGAGCAGGTTTGGCTTGCGGTTTAGCCGTTTAGCGGTATGGCAGCGCAAAGTGGTTCCTGTTTTGAACTGGTCATTACCCCGTGTTTTCTGTCGTTTCCGGCCAATGAAGTGTCATGCTGAATTAGTGTTTAATCGCGCAGCAAATGCCATGCGAGCTACCCTGGCTGCCCGGTTCATACAGCCTATCCAGAACATGCTTTAGTGGCGCTCCTCTCGAGCCGTCCACACGGAGTGCGGCGGCCGTGAGAGCTCGCTGAGCTCACTACCCTTCCTCTAGTTCACGGCCACTCAAGCGACCAAGGACGTCATGAAGGAGGTTATTTTTTGCTTGTTTTTGTAATTTTAATTTGCCTAGTAACTTTTAAAATAAAGCGAAATTTGAGAAAAGAAAAGTTTCATTTAGTTACTCCGTTCAGGGCGCTCTAGGTTCGGTGCAAATTAAAAACCAGTAAAAAAGTCCTTGCAGTGCCCCTTTAACAAATGGGGTGACAACTTTACGGTATCGGGATAGAGTACTCAACAGCTTCTCTGGCTTCCTTATGTATGTATTGTATGTGATCATTCCATGATGAATTATCTGGAAAGGTTACAGCTAATATCTTAAGTGACTTTTCTATATAAATTGCTTCCTCTGCTATTGTGATATTTGAGTTAGAATAAACAGGCAAGTTTTGGCCCGTAACAGCATGCACTTAGTTTTGTTTGTGTTGATACGTAATCTATCTCTTTCTGTCCAACTGTGTAGGCTGCGAGAGCATACGATTCACCTCTTTTTTCGAGATCGTCATACTGTAGTGCCTTTCAAAAATAATGTAATGTCATCGGCGTAAGCTATGACTGTGCAATCTGGAACACTTTGTTCAATGGCATTAGAAAGTAAAGTAAATAATAGAGAACCTAAAACACTTCCTTCAGGTACTCCTGTGCGTACTGCTTTTATAGTGGAAACTGAATTATTGATTTGAACTGATTGTCTCGGTTCAGGCAGATATGACTTAAATAAATTGAGTACACGATTTCGAATACCATAGCACTGTAACTTTTGTAGAAGCATGCTGTGGTTAACCAAGTCAAATGCAAAAGAACACGGTGGCGCGCGCTCGGCCGCATCTGCTCTCTCTCAACGCCGACGAACACGGCGGCGCTTAAAGCCTCTACATCGTCGCCGGCCGCAACCTCGGCAGTAGGGAAACCTGCCGGTCCACGCAAGTACACCGCAGACGAACTAATGGATCGGAATAACGCAGCACAACGAGCGAGGAGGCAGGCAGAGATATCCACCAGCGTTGTCAAGTCTCCGAATGCAGGCGAGCAGAACAAGCTGCGGCGCAACGCGCTATTGGCGACGTGAGCGATCGAAAGCGTCGCTGTGGTCGGCCCACCACAATAGACCGATCTCACCAAGCGTTCGGCACATGCGTGACGCCGCCATAACTTTAGTTCGCAGGAGGCAAACTGCAGGTGCACAAGAGGGCCCGTGCTGTCTCGCGCTCCACACGCGCAGAGCTCCAGCGAGGTTGTCGCACGCGCAGAAAACTAGAGTTCCCTCGATGCATTGCGGCAGCGGTGGCGTGGTCAAACTGGCTGGCGACATCGGTCTATTGGCCGAATGCTGACAATGACGTCAGCAAAGGATGCGTCTCATCGATGGATATAAGAGGAATGTAAGAACTTCAATTCTGACGGTGTTGGCAGTGTTGCTTTGAGAGCGCTATGATTTCAGGCTTCCACCATTCCCATTACAAACACCATTGAACTTGTTGTTCACAAGGTAATGACGTCACGAAAGGTAACCGAACGAGGGCGCCACCGAAACATCTCGCCGCTAATAGAGACAAAACAAAACCATTCGAAAGCGTGAGGCGCAAGCGGATCGCGATCCAAAGTGTCCAAGGCGGCAAGAGAACGAAGCCCTTGGACACTCATGCTTTCGCATTCACAACTCATAAGAAGCGCTTAGGTGTCCTCGGACTTTTTTAAAACAACGGTGCATTACAAAAAGATTATGTTCATTTTAATGGCACGCCGCGATCTTTTTGCACGTCCAATCAGCCTTTCACCCAGCAAGACCTTTCTTGTAGCTGTGGTGTACTGAAACGTTGTGTGGGAGCGCGGAATACGTGCAGGCTTTTCCAAATGCCCTTCCGCGAGCCCAGAACTTCGTCGCTTCTGCGCCGAATCACTTCTCGAGCAGGACCATACCTGTGTCACTGTCATGTTAGTAAAGCTAATGGCGCTTCGCCCTACGACTATCACGGTGTTCTTTCTCGTTCTGTGCGTAACAGCAGCGCAGAGTACTTTGTTGCTGTAGCAAACATCGACTTCCTTCTTAGAAAACGGTGCCACGTGCGATGTTGGAGTTTTGCGGCACTTTGGGGTCGCGAACTGGTTCGGTTCGTCCTCGCTGTTGTCTGTTAGTCGTTTCCTTCGTGTGGATGCGCTTGAGAGACGGACGAACCGCGGACGTGTCATCACGTGATCAATCCGTTTGCGAATCAGTCCGTCATGTGAGTAGGCCAATAAAAAACGCTGGTAACATTAACCGCCCAGATGAGACCAAATTTGATAGCCATGCGGCAGAAAGCAGACCCGCGCGATCACGACAGCCGGTTACCATACGATTACAAGAGGTGCTCCCACGCAAATTCTGGTCTAGAAAAAAGAGTGCATATGTGTTATGTGGCTATGTTTACTTATATCCATTCATTCAGTGTGTACGATCACTTGCACTTTTTAATGGTGGAAACAGGAGCAGGTATCTTTTGTCTGTTCACCGTTGACGGAGAATGCAGCATTATGCTCCACATTTTTTCTGCCATGGGACAATTCAAGTAACCCTGGTTTTCCCCCAGAGCCTCCAACCTCCTTATCCTCCCCAAAAAAAAAAATCGACCTGATTCTTCTCTAATTGTGCGTTCGCACAACTTGCGAAGTTTTCCCTTTGTAAAGAGGAAAAGGATTTGGTTAGGGCTGGGCGGCGGTTAGGACCATGGTTAGGGCTGGACGGCCTTCAGGCATAATATCTGAAAAAAAGTCTCAAACCACACATTTTTTTGTTATATTCTTGCTATGTCGTCAGCCGCGCAATGTACAACTTTGCTTGAAAATTGACGCTGTACCACTCACAAAAAGAAAACAGGGGCAAGCCATTTTAAATACTATAATATTTTTCACAATTATCATTTAAACTGTATCACCATAACGGATGGCAATCTTTAGGAATGTAAAAGTGCTTTACCAGTGAATACAACAGCGCTCTTTCCTAAGATAAACAAACGCGCACCAAATAGTAAACAGGCATTTCTATGTTTTCCATGCAATTGCTAACTATATGAACCCAGTTGATTAAGCGGTTAAAAACATTTCTCGCGATTGAAACATTAATTGATTAATTGGACGGGTAATCGATCAATGTCCCAGCCCTAAATTGGTCGTTCTTTTTCTTTTGCAACAAATAGTTTTTTAATTAAAAATTAATTTTCATCAATTAAAGTCTCATGATCGTATTAATTCGGAGCCGAAATGCAGAAGAAGACAGAGTTCAATTCACATGTTTATTGTAACCAGAAAAAAAAATCTTAGATTTTCTCTTCAGGCATATAGTAACACAAGACGCGCTAAGAAAAGAAACATACAATGATGAAATATTTAGAACTATATACAGGATGTGCTACTCTTTGCCTCTTTTTTTGAGCAACCACTTTTAGTTTCACGCCAGTGCCTTGCTGGGCGTTCGTACCATCGGCTCAGCGATTTTACATTCGAGAAAGGTGTCAGTTTAATTTTGATACACGTCACGAAACAGTTCATCTGACAAATATGTCTTTGTACACATTAGTTTTAAATTTCACAACTGCGGTATGGTGTTTGCACTTCTATTACTTCAAATTTCGAGCACCCGCCAGTTTTGCTTTTCTTGATCGAGACATATAGATGTTTAAGGATTGTGGTAGAATGTTTCCAATGCATCACATTGGTCAATAGTTCAATAACAATCCTTCGCTTACACGAAATAAATTTTTAGATACTTAAATATTGACAACTTTATGCTTCAATGTTTTCTTTTTTTATATTGACCGTTGGCTGGCACTAGATAGAAGCTAGCTTACAGATAAATTATTTCTATTCGTAACTTACAGCGAGATGCTATCAGCTTAAGGAACGTCGATTTAGAGATTTCTTTTTTCATTTGAACATGGAAAGAACAACATTTTACAAAATCTGGTGCTGCTGCATTTCCTTAAACAAAAAACTAGAGACTTATAATCCAATAAATGTGTTTCTGCAAGCAGATGCAATGTTCATGTAAAGGACTCAATTAAAATTGTATCAATTATGCGGAACCCCGGGTGGCATTAGCGGTGCACCTCAATCAGTGCACGACATTATAAAAAGCTCTAGGCTTACAGAGTGTACCAAAACATTGCAACATGACATTGGGAGGTCTCGCTTCAACTCTACACCACCTTACGGTCCTTCCATCACTTCTTGAGGTTTCCGATCAGAATGTTTTAAAATTAGGAAATTATTTTGGCTTCAGAATGTACATACGTTACGTTTGTGTTATAATAACGAGATGTACCCACCAAGTTTAATATACTAACCACTCTGAAACGTCGCTTAACGCAATGACTAGCAACAATGAACTTGTAAACAAGAACATGGTCTATAAAGAGATTGACCCCTACAAGTCCAGCCATACTTGGCATGATTCAAGCCCGTGTTGGCAACAAACAGTGTCATGCGCGACATGTCAACTGGTACATGCTTGTACATTTTCAAAAATACCTTGCGGGCGTAAGCCCCAGCACGGTATCAGTGCACAGGGCACAGTATTAAGCTTGTGTAAATACATCGTCTCACGTTTTCAAGAAACCAGCATTGATCAGACTCACTCGAAATGTCATAAAACGAAATGCAAACACATTTTGAAAGGTGATCACTTTACAAAGCACAGATTTCATGTCTGTTATAGTGACCTAAATAAAACGAAACAGCAAAACTGACTGTCACAATTGCTATTAGTTTGATTTTGTTTCTCTGTCAAGCTTCGGGGTCAACACTCATTTGATTCTAAGTACTAATGCTGTCGACATAGAAAACGTGTTAGGTAAACATCTCGAAAAGCGCATTGCAATTGTTTCTCTATCAAAGAGTGGACTGGAAAATATGCTGGAATTTGGATACGGGCACAGTTCAAGACAACAATCTCAATTATTGAAGTTCATTTAATCTCAGTAAAATTGACGAAGGGCATGTTTGGTATTCCCTTCTATTCCTCTACTCAGAACACTACATAACCTATGAATTCCCATTTCACTTCTCAGATACTTTCTTGTACTTTATGTTCTTTCATCTTGCTAACAAAGCTCTTCTGTCAGTTTCCAAATTCTTCAAGGCACTCAAAATAAATACATCACTCTATACACTGGTGAACAGCGCTGGTTCACACCTCTCCTCTGACCGTGCACAAATACTGTCTGCGCGTCAAGCACAGATATGCAATTTGCTCATGGGTAAACAAAGTGTAAGTTGGTCACATGTTTATGTTCTGTATATATAAGTCGCTGTTCTTACCTATGGTTATTGAGGCACTATACACGCTGCACATCTCAACTGAGTCGGCACCGTGTGTTCTACTTCCTTGTTTCTCGCAAAATCGAAAGAACTCGCTGTGGCTGAGGCTCAAGAAAGAAAAAACAGGTTGTTACAAACTCACACGTTTCTTACAACTATAAACACGTCTCAAAACTCCGTGTTGCGCTAAGTATAATAGGTGCGACGTTACATAAATATACAATTCATGTCAACCGTGTCGTCATTACCGTGGCATGAGACCGGCAACAGCACTATAGGAAGAGGCATTTCGCGTTGGCGTCAGAAATGTGCTGCGTCGTATATGATAAACTTAGTATCGATATAAAGACTCAGCTTGACTGCTGTATTCGGGTCATCCTATCATCTGCTGCATACAATGTGTCCAATCAAACTTTTTGTGAAACAGGTTGCATTTCCGCAGCACTGGGTCAAAGAAATTGACTTCGGGTCATTTGACAGCTTCCGAGGGCTGACAGCACCAATCTGAATCACCGAACGCATATGCGCACCTCCCCAATAGCAGTCACCGGAAAAGTGTTTGATGTTGGCACAATGACTATTGCTTCCAAGCAAGCTTATCACCGTTCAGAACTTTCACCGTCTTCGGCACACAAAACTCTTCCTCGTCGCGAGGTGACGGAGCGCAGTTCTTCGGGAAAGGCGCCATTTGGCCAGCTTGTCTCATATGGTCCTTCTCGGAACAGCATGAGTCAGCGAAAACGTCTTCGAGGCAACTCACTGCGGTCTGAATGGGATGACTATATACAAGCATATCACTGTACATCTCTGGCAGGTCCGTCTGCCTTGCACTCCCAGAATCAAACGTGCTCGGTTCTGATATGGGTTTCTGGTCTCAAATGTGCATCTGGAGAGGACATTTTCTGGCCTGGGCATAACTCAGTATACATCATAAGCTGGCTCTGAGTTGCCCGGACCAGCACACGGTGGCAATCCCATTGGCTCAATGCCAGTCCGGTAAGTGACGATGTTCTAAAAAGAATGAAGAATGAAATGCGTGACATTCAACTCCTCTAAAACCTTTAGGGTCCTACAGAAAATGTACATCGACACAAGTTTCCTTTTCACGCAGAGCACCATCTTTGCAGGAGTATTGGCTGCAATATCCTAGAGTGTATCTTTTCTTGTTCCGCTCGCGTGCAGTCATTACACTAGTTTCTTCGGTGGCGTATGTACATGTGCTCCAGTGAGCTGTAACTGCAGAGATGTCGAATGTGTTGAACGTTGATCTGGACCAAGGTAAAATTTACCGCAACCAATGCTGCCCATCTGGAACCCATTAGCTAAGCATAAGTGAGATGGCTGGTAATACACACACCATATTTTCACTTCTTGAACTCTAAATGTCAGACATGTTATGTACAAACAAAAATAGAGCAGCACCACTCGCTGGTATGGTGATTGCGACAAAATCATAAAGCTGGTCATAAAGCATGCACCTCCCCTGGGCCATCGCTGTCCTTAAGACGTGTCTGTAAACCATTTCCCTATTGTGCTTTCGACAAAATATGCGCTTGATTATAGTTCAGATCATTGCTGTGCAATCAATGTCCGCTACATTATACTGACAAGGCATTATTAGAATCTCTGATAATATCTAGATGCGAAGCCTTATCAAATCTATCATCTGGCTATCATGAACTATCGCACTAAAACGTTAAATGCTCTAACTCAAACTGACATCAATGGGGATTTCATTGCACGGGTTCGGGGTATCCGAGATATCTCAGCAGCAATGACACACACCTTTATGAGCACAAGATCTGCGGAAACACATCCCTTATGGGAAGGGAGACATATTTCACCTTCTCCAACTTTGGCCTGACATTACCTCTTTCACGATTAGACCAATCGATGTCGTCCGACACTGATGACTGTCATTCTTTTATGGTCCCTGACTGTTTCGAACGTACGCCACGAGGTCTAAGAACGATGGCGTTGGGACCCACAGTCTGGTCTCCATTGTACCTGAGCACTCGTAGTGGTTCTAGCCTCTCAACTTCAACAGGAACTGAGGAAGGAGTTCCTAAAACGACCTAAGAGTCTAAGCTGGCTACCCCGACTGGCCTGACCGGCCGTACTCCTCCAAAGAAGGTGCTGCTGCGTCGATGGTGGGGTAGAGGGGGGCGTCTATGCGGCGGGCACGAAGGCCAAGACGCCCGGCCGAACATCCACAACAGCGTCCCACAGCTTGTGTCTATGCGAGAGCAGGCCCTCATAGACCTGTCTCATATCGACTCTTGGGGATGTTGAGGTTGATGCCGGACTCGGACTCGGAGTCGCCGTTTTCGGTTTTGGAGTGGTTGTAGTAGACGGGGTAGTCGTTGTCGTCGTCGCCATCGCCGTCTTGGTTGTAGTTGGGCAGGGCGAGCGGGACCTGGGAATCAGTGTGCTTGGGGCTGTGGGTCTCGATGCGGTGGATCTGGAGCTTGGGTCCCCAGTCGGCCGTGGGCTGGCTCAGCGTGCGAATGCGCTGTTGTGGGGAAAAATCGCCTGGCTTAGACATTCAGTCAAATGCAGTGAGGGTGCGATGGCATTTGATAGGGTTTTGAACTAGCAGCACTTACCATCGGAATTATACGCAGTGTGACACGTGGTGAAAGAATGCGAATCTATAAAGGACTTTTCTTCATCTACGCACTTAATTTGGGGTACTGCGTCACTTTCTATGAAATGCCGCCACACATACAATCTGGCCGTGAAATGCCTCTGCACCTACTAGTTTACTCTACTAACACGAAGTTCCTACCCTGTTGCCCAGCCCTTCTTTCTACACACAGCCCCGGGGGGGGGGGGGGGCATATTGCTTGTGCACGCTATGACGTCAAACGAAGGCAGAGAGTTTCAGCCATGGGAGTGCGTAAAACTACGATGATAGTATCAGGAATGGCACTTTTCTACACTTTGTTTCTAACACTCCCTCACGTTAGTCTTGCCTGCCGCGGTCAGACCGACACGAGCAAGGAAGAAGCTTGGAGGGCTCTGATATAAAACTATAGCTTTAAATAGAAACACGGTTCTTTGAGGTTTGAACTGTCGACACGACAGACAATTGCTTTCCGAATGTCCCATCAAGCACAGGTGTATATTCAATAGAACAGTTGAACGACCGTGCGATTGGTTATTTTGCCTTCAGGCAACTACCAAGTCAAAACCTCATAAACATCATATCCAAGATTATGGGAAGTAGATGAACAAAT
Organism: Ixodes ricinus; assembly: GCA_037355805.1. Lineage (NCBI taxonomy): Eukaryota > Metazoa > Arthropoda > Arachnida > Ixodida > Ixodidae > Ixodes > Ixodes ricinus. The sequence goes on along the minus strand of JAZHYW010046296.1, from coordinate 143,898 downwards.
TACCATCATTGAGTTGCGTACTGTATAATTTCTAGTGAATAGGAGCCAATCATTCAAGAGCCGATTATGGCTTTGCAGCCCCAGGATTTGGCTCTAGTGAAAACAAATCGGCAAGTAAATTTGAATCGGATGAATATCATTTGAATCCAGTATGCAAATGACATGACATATTTCATGCAGAAAAGAATTCCAAAATAGAAGTTAGAAATATACCGTAGTATTTTGTTTTCCTTCTTTGTGATACGGACATAGCATATAAAAGCAGCCAGGACAATATCTTACTTTCGATACTTATCAAAACAGACAGAATGAGAAAAACAGCACACAAGGACAAACACACAAAAAAGCAACATATAAAACATACGCAGGCACCCAGCTAACGATCCTACTTCAATCAAGCACCTTCCTGAACCCTGTTTTAGACCGCACTAACGAAAACGGCATAACTGCAAGATATCAAATCCTCTGATCCTTAAGGCTGGTTCACACAGACCCGTTTTAATGCGAATAGCATTCTTTGGATACTTCACGCACTTTTCGTCTATGTATCTATCTATCTATCTATCTATCTGGCTATCTAACCTCTTACGCCGCGGGTCGATAAATAAATAAAAAAGACCGGCGCCGGCGGGATTCGAAACCGTTGACCCTTTGATCAGCAGGCAGACGCGCTAACCACAGAGCTATGAAGGCAGTCATTCAACGCACTCTAAACACTTGTTTATATCTTTACCATCGCGCGCGTTCCATGCTGAGGCTCATTCCGCTCTCGTGAGGCCGAGCACGGCCGCTACATCACCCTCTCCCGAGCGCGGGAGAGGGTGAGCTAGGGGCCGTGCTAAGCCTCACGAGAGCGGAATGAGCCCTCGTGCATGGAACGCGCGCGCACCGGTAGCTGTGACAGCGCTGTAAAGCGCGTCCTATGGTAAAGATATAAACAAACGTTTAGAGTACCGTTGGTTGAGACTAGCTGAGACGCCAGAAAGTCTGGTCGGTACCATTTTGAGTGTTTGTGCGTATGGCGCGTGCTTTGCTCGCCTTCCTAAGTGACACAAACGCACGTGCTGGGCTGCGGAGATCGTGCGCAGGGCTGTGAAAGTGTCAACAAATTTAGAATCGCCTCAAGAGTGGGCTGGCGTATCTAGAGTGTGCCGGCCACCTGACGAACGCGCATAACTCCGCACCGTTTGATGCTATTCGCATTAACGTAGATAATCATTCCCAAAAGATGGGTTCTGCTGATTTTTTTACGTTACGTTACGAAAAGTCACCGGGAAATCTGTGCTTCGTATTGAGCGTGGCTACCAATTCAAGGAGATAGCCTGGCACGCGACATTCGAGACACGAATGTTTCGGTGACTTTGACGTAACGTAAGTAAAAGGTGCTGTGTGAAAAGTTGAACCGAGCTCAGCTCCTTACGTTACGCTACGACCAGTCTTGTGTCCTTGGTTGCCACGGTAACTCACCGTCCTAGCTCGTCGTCACCGAAACATTCGTGCCTCGAATGTCGCGTGCCAGGCTATCTCCTTGAATTGGCAGCCACGCTCAATTCGAAGCACAGATTTCCCGGTGACTTTTCGTAACGTAACGTAACGAAGCGGGTCTGTGTGAACGAGCCTTTAAGGCCAAATTCGTACTCACCGTCATGAGGGAGCCCCTAGCGTGGTAAATCTTGAAGATGGCCACAGCCGGAATGGCGCTGACTGACGTGAAGGAGAGCAGGTAGCCAACCGCAGTGGCCCAGGACGGGTAGACGTAGTCGCCATACTTCGTCACGGGCATGCTGATCCACGAGAACACCAGGATAAACTGCGGAGAAAGTGAGGATGCACTGATTACTCGGTAAAGTGGTTCAGTTAGACTTTATATTAGATTAAAGACATGCAAAACGATGTATTGACTGAAATTTAGGCGGTATTGTGCGAAGTAAAAGCCGACGTACAAAACTTATTGTTTTTGGATGGTTAAGCGTGTTGTTGACAAACTGACGAAAACGAGACAGGGATCTAGAGGCACCACACAGCACGGTCTTTTCCATGTCATGTGTATTGTCTACTACGTCCCCAGTTCGTTTCGTAAGCTTATTCCCGTTGAATAAATAAGCATAATTGCCTCCTTTCCTCATAGTCGTGTATACTCAGGGTTGTCAACTAAAACGGGCTAAACGTGGAGAACGGCTCTTTGTTCTCTACATTCAGGTGGGAGATAGCTAATCTTGCATAGCCCCTGACGGAAAAGACATCGCATTCTATACACGCTATACACCACAAATGGCTAAGTAAGTGGTGATATGAATTTATTCGCTTTCTGAGTGTCGATGTAGCAGCCGACAGCTGCTGCGATATCCTTTAGCATGTAACTGTTGCATCACAGCGTGGCAGAACATAATGCACACGGTCACCCTGCAGGGGACGGGTGATTCTCCCTTCATCACTCCTGCACTGCAATGTAGAAAAGCTGTTCATAAATGGTACTTAAAAATGAAAATATTTCGGGATTGCTAATCATTGGGATCAAATGTTTGCTTAGTCATCATCAGAAAGTGTGTTTTTCAGTAACTGTAGGGTCCGTGGCCTCACCATGATCATTGTAGGCACCAGGAACTTCCAGACAAACCTCCAATAGCGCCTTGGGAAAGGATAGTGGTTCAGCATCACTTTGATGTCTTCCATGAATCGGTCAATGCCTGCCAGAAGACAAAGAGGGATCTTTAACTACAAAGGACACTGAGCAGGGTGAGAAATTATACTGAGGTAAATTATTTTAGGTGCTACTACCATAACGCGCCATGGTAAGAGAAAGTTTAGACCTACCATAGACCCACGCGATGACGATTATTTCCACCAGTCCAATCATCAGAGCAGAGAAGCTTGCGCAGTAGTCATCCATCAGCTGAAGAACGTACATGCCTCCCTGAAAAATGTGAACAAAATGGCAAGGCAAACAGTTGAGATTCTCTGCGAGAAGAACGAAAAGATGAGTTCATTAAGTGAAACTTCGTAAGTGAACAGGTCGAATGAAGTTTTTTTGTCATAATATGCAATGGAGAATTCTGCCAACCAAGGTGAACTTAGCGGCTGATGCTTTTGCTTAAATCAGTTGGGAACCTGTTATAACTTTAACGCTAGTGCAATGAGTGAATTGGCAAAAAACCAATAGTATTCATTCTTGTAGGAACATAGAGCAATGTGCATTCCCTTGAAGCTGTAACCATAGTTGCACTTCATGAAGAGCAAATTTGGTATTCCGGAACTACGGTCTTCAAAGCATCTGCTACTTTGCACCAGCATTGCAAGAAAAAAGAACAGTAGTAGCTGTAGCAAGCACTCACATTTGTGCAAATTATCAAGCCTGCCAAGTAGAGAAAAATGCAGCAGACGAGAAGCACTAGTGGTTTCCGGTGTTGAAGCTTCTCCGGGAAGGTATCGACGATCGTGGTCACAACGGTCTCAATCAGAGTGAACTGCAGAAAGAGAAGACACATTTTAATGTAAGTTCATATAACATATGATGTACCAGGCAATATTCCCAGTATGCAGTTGATATGTAGAAACTTGCATACTCTGTCAACAAAAAGGCTGTACCTGTGTTCCCATCCCAAGCGTCATCAGCATGAAGAAGAAGAGGAATGCCCACAGAGGTGGCAGGGGCAGATGGGTGACTGCTTCTGGGGTAGGCTACGAAGGCAAGACCAGGACCTGGGGACAAAACATGGAATATTCTTTTGTTCACAATGTCTTCATTCACTATGACTGTGTCTCATTCTTCACCAGGAGGTAACAAAAACCCTTGTCTCTGCAAGCACACAGCAACAATGTTCCGGATGAGTCAGCACATCACCTGAGGTAACAGACTCCATCCCTGGCACCTTCACAGTCCTGAAAATTCTAGTAGTCTTACTTACCTTCGCTTGCATGGTGTCACAATTCTTCCACAGAATAACACTCAAATCAGTACGACTTCAAGGCACCAATCAACCACTAGACATACCGAGGTAGAGCATCGATTTAATGCTTTCAGGCCACATACACAAGCAGTTGGAACATGACAAATACAAGCACATCTCCTGGTGGGCACCAAACACGACGGTCTGGAATGGAAGGCGCTTTAATGTCCTCCACCGGAAGTACATGAGCATGACACGCCCAGTGACACTTCTGAAAGGTCCACAGCGGACTCGATGATAATTGTGTCAGAGTTTGGAGAACCGTCGTCATCCTCTTGTCATCTTCGCCTTCACCTCTTGCCGTGCACACTTGTCTCCGATCCTCATTCCCAGCCAGAGACTTACCTCTTCTTGCGGCCTTTCCAACAACTTGGAATAAAGTGCAAACTCTTTCTTTGGAGACATCACAGACAGTCGTCTCGGCACCACTGATCCCAGCGTTTCTCAAAAAGGATCTGGTGTCCCAGATAAGGCTAGTTCAACGAGTGACTAGCTGTCTTGTCCCAAAATAGGGCCATCTATATAGCACATGCACAACAAGAACATTTAAACGCAGCTATCAAGGTAGGAGAATCACCCCGCTGCCTTTACAATGATGAAAAACTCCACAAGCTTCTGCAGTGTGTTAATTTTCCATACTAGGATAGTGGTGCGCTCCAAGATAGGCCGCCGGGACCTGCAGCGCCCCGACTGTTGAGTGCAGTTCCAAAGAAAATAGAGTTTCACACTATGGCAGCATTTGCCAGTAAAGCTCCAGAGGGCAAGACTCGCAAGTGTGTTGCAAACATGGCAACGAGCGCCACCAGGACATCTTGCCACGTCCACTCCGGCGCAAGCGCCAAGACAGCACAGTGTATGAGGCACGTGCAACTGGTTTGCAGCGCCTCTGGGTGTGTTTTTTGTTTGTTTGCAATTACCTTGAGCAGCAACTTGTGAAACATCCACACCAAGCTTGTTTGCCATGAAACCCACTATGCTAAAAATGACAAAGCCAGCGAAGAAGCTCGTGCCGCAGTTTCCGAAGCAGATGAAGAGTGTGTCCCTGCGAGCAGAAAACGTGGGAAAAAGAGGAGGACGACACACCGTTAGCGTGACTCTGAGCCGAGTGCGTTTTTGTGCAACAAGCGTAGCCGGTGCATGTGCGTGTGAATGGTCGAGAATTTTAGTTTTCCGGGGGAGAACTCACCTGTAGCAGTTGTTATGGAAACGGTTGTAACTTGCTAAGGTAATAAGGCCTCCCCAGCATGGAGACAAGGAAAAGAAGATCTGCATTGCTGCGTCGCCCCAGACCTGAGACAGTGGCAGGGAAAAAAGTCTATGCAGTCGTAACATGGTAGCCTTGCTTGCAAGAGAGATTCCCAGCATTGGGATTGGACTAGAAGCGATGGCACGCTCGTTTCTTTACGATGTATGTAGTCATTGTATTTCTCTTTTCTAGTGTTCTGTTTCTTGTCATGAGTTTACTTCTATTCATCAAGTGCTGTTGTGAGAAATGCGATGCTGGCTCGACCTATCGTAGTGAATAGTAAGTTAGGACTCTGAAACTATGCTGAAATTATTTTATGCTTCCTAAAATTAGGTTGATGCACAAACAAGAAGCTAATACTCATCAGATCTTGTATATTGTTTTTGTTATCATTCCAATATACTAATTTTATGCAGTTATTTACCTTTGATATGCAAATGTTTGGCGTACATGTGATCCACAAGTGCTATGACTGCTGGTCTGTTGCTTAGCCGTCGTTCTTCTTCAAGTGCAACAGCAGCTTTTAGCACCACTCTTTAGTACAATTTTGAAGGTTCTCGGAGAAGCTACAGAGCATGACTTCATAAGTCTTTAATGACAAAAGCCAGTACAAAGTCTCTGCATAGAGTCATGGTCGGTTGTTGCACCTTAGATTGGAAAAGCTTTTGTTCTTTTGTGAATTGTTTGTCACAACCATGCCCAGCATGAGCTGCTACAGACATTGATATCTACTGATGTAGCTGCCAAACAAAGTTTATTAGATTCCTCCAGCTTTTCTTGAAAGATTTCACTGAATAAATTTGTAGTACTTCGGGATTAGTTTCTGAAAACTAGGCACATCAGACTGCAACTTTGGTCGCAGACCTTCAATTAAGAATCCCAATTCAAGACGAGATGCAAATCATAATGACTAGAAAGCTTACGGGAGACCATCGGTGTTATAGCGGTGACCAGAACATAATCATTAGGTCACAGTATCACCTTACAGTTCAATCTGAAAAGACCTTTGATGCACTGATCAGCTCACAGTAATCGTGCCATTGCAATTCCAAGCTGTCTTTGCAAAGCAAGGAAGAAAGAGGTAAATGCTAAACTTGTTTTTGCAAGTGTTTCTCTTTACTACGGGATCAATTTACTATATAAATTAAGAATTGTAATAAACTAGAAAAGTACAGGCGGCAATATGATCTGACCCAGTTTAGTGCTAGCTAAAAGAGTAAAATGCCGCATGGAATGCCTTTGGCGTGCCAAGCTATGAAACCAAGTGTGAAAATGTGGCAGTCCATACGAAACCGCACCTTTAACGGTTTAACATACTCGGGTCTTTGCGTGGCTTTTGCGCCCAGCCACTGGGCCAGTTCATAACGCCGCACTTCGTACTTATGGAAAGTGCTGTGGGAGTGTTAGGAAAAGTCAAGAATGGCTTCTCTCCTCGAGAGATAATTCGCCTACCCGTGCTTCAAGGAGTCGGTGCCATTGTGGCGTCAGGTAGAACATGATGCCGTCGTAGGAGCCTTCTAAGGTGCAGCTTCGGACGAGCAGGATGACGAGTACGACGTACGGAAACAGGGCTGTGAAGTAGACCACCTGGAACGGAACGTGTTGGGAAAGCTTAGTCTACGCCCCTTTCTCCCTCTCTACCCTCTTTTCCTAGAGCTCTCAAGCTGGGTTCCGGGAACTCAGAAGTTTTCCAAGGTACCCTCAAGGGTTCCTCTCAAGCTCCCAAATTTGATTAATCATTCCTGGACCCGAGTAAAGTTTTTTCTTCAGTTTAAGCACTTTTTTTTTCAGGATTTTCATCTAAGGAATTTACTCATGCATAACGATGTGCCAAGCACTTCCGAGTATGTGTGTTATTGTTCACAAGGTCTGTGGGCTTCTGGACTATTTTACAGTCTTTACAGCATCGACGCTGAGCCTATATGGAGTTCTTCAGCTGTCAGTCAAGGAAGATAGGTGTTTTCAGAGATTGGAAAGTTGGAGGACCCTGCCCTAGATCAAACACTCGCTATTGAGAAACGACACCTGTGGTTCGGCTTTTTTCCTTGTTAATACGTTAGCATTAGTACCTCCATGACCGCCAAAAGCTGAAGGCCACCGTCTGTGGACAAAGGAGTGGAAAGGAATGCGCGCCGCGTAAAGAGGAAAAGAGTAGTGAAGGAAAAAGGCGAGAGGGAGGCGACGTCATGGGCGGAAGCCAATGCGCACGCGGATGCTAGGGTGATTCTGAACTGCAGGTGTACGGAGGGCGTAGTGCCTTGCTTTGTGCTACAAAATGGAGTGTAAAACAAGTACTAGCACTGGTCCAAGTAGGCAGGGAAAAACTAAAGGAAGACCCATTGGTGGGTCTTTAGGAATGCGTTAGCATGACACTCGGGAGACACCACACTCGTCCCCCTATGGGAAACGCTAACACTGACCCCGTAACAAGGCCAAAAAGAGGCGGCAAAATATAGAGGCAGGCAAAAGATAAAGCCAAAGGAGAAAGCCAAAACAGAAAAGTGAATAGGTTAGCCTTAGAGGTTCCCAAAGGGGGACGTTTGTGGTTTTTCCCAAGGGTCATGCTAACATATTCCCTAAGGATCCACCATTAGATTTTCCTTTAATGGCATAGAGGGCCAATCATTGCGACCGACTAAATGCAGGAAATATGCATTCTTTCGATTTTGATCTGCGCTGCGTTCAGGGCATCGGAACCATCGCATCCAGTGTCGCAGCGTACGCCACATTTTTGTGTCAATCCGTCATTGCTGTGCCGTCATTAATCAGGGTTCTGCGGCAGGTCTAGGCGATCAGCTCTCTTCGTCCATCTAAAGGAACGTGGGTGAACCTGCCATGGCGATAAGCACTTAGTATACCAAATATGGTGTCTTTTAACGGAATGTAAAACATTTTGCGACAGAGCTCAGTGAAACTTTCATAGTATGTAGTACGCTGTCTACAGATGTTGAAAACTGGTGAGATTTCGTCTCCTATTTCGCTACTTCTCGCGTGAGTTGATACGTGGTGGCGCCAGTGTGAAAATAGTCCCCAACCACTTCCGGTTCGGAACTAGATGGCCGGTTTCCCAGTATATGCGCAATCAAATATATACTCCATCATCTGGAAAATGGCCACTTATAGCACTGTCAGACTTCATTCACTCTTATGATAGAAAAATGATGATGAGTGAAAAATTAGGAATATACGTAAACCAGAAGTGTGCTGGGGCTTCCCAATAGATGGCGCTACTGAGTTTGTTACCAAACAAAAAAGTGCGAATAGCCGCACACAATTTCCGAAAAATGATTTCAAGTTTTGTGCAACCATGTGTCTGGCTTTCCTGCAGGACACTGGTGGTTAGAAGGAAATGTGCTCTTTTCAAGGGGTCATAGCTTGACAACGCTGCAGAAGTTGTGGTTTTCTTGACTTTAATGATACATGTATTGCTCACACAAGTATTGTGGTTTTAACGTAAATAAATAGTAGCCCACCGATTATTTTCGTTAGATGCTACATCAATAATTATTAATATTATATAAAACACTTTAAAAAAACACTGTCTCAATTTTTAAACAGCTTCATACATCTGAACATTTAGCAGGGCAGTCTATACAGCAGGAAATCTATCAGTAAAATGCTTATGCATCTGGTTTTCTGCAATGGATTTAAATGCCAATTGATGTGATCAGTGAAAACAGTCCAACAAATGATAAGACGGGTAAATCTTTCATACCAAATTCGGCACCCGCTTTGCGACAATAAACACAGCATTTATTATGCTGAGAATTCCCGCGTGTTGCAGTTTCATCTGACAACTATCGGTGCCTAGTCGTTTGTTAGACTTTACCAGGAAGCTAATGGACTGGCCACTTTTATGAAGCTTTAATGGGCTGTACACAAGTGAATATGGTATTGCTAAAGTGTTAGCAGAGTGTTACATGTTTTTCAACGTTAGAAGTGTTTCTTTTACGATCCAAGCCAAACTCACCTTGCCCATTGTCTTCACCCCCTGGACAGGCAGAAGAAAACAATGACCCAGCATGCCAGCAGACACAGTGCCAGTTGCCACCGCAGTCCTCCGAGATCATGGATGCCTTCAGTCAGGTCGAGGACAAAGTTGCTGCACAAAAAAGAAGTGAGTTACCCATTTAGAGAGAAAATTTATTAAAACCAGTCATGTCCCGGCGATTTCAAAGCACGATTGAGCAGACGGCATTTGTACGTCTTAAGCCTAAACTTTAGATATTAACGGTTCGTCTACGTGCGTTATTTATAATGGTAGTTTTCTTTCTATCTATGGGACACCACATTAATTTCTGTCACACTATAACAGGGTCTTAATTCACGACTATGCAATAATTCTTAACATCAAAATAGGAAAGAGAAAACTCACTGAAAATACTCGTCGCTCGCCATCTTGGTGTTGTCCGTGGAGTTGACCACGGAGTCCCATACGGACGGCTCCACCTCGTCCTTGATGACGCACGATCCGTTGGACAGGTGGACGCCTCCGTGAGCAGTGCAGTTCTTGGTGTCAAACTTTCTGCATGCTGTGGGTGGTCAGCGAAGTCAGTAAACTTGCAAGGCCCGATACCTTTCAAGAAACATTCTGTCCTTTGTGATTGAAGGTGGGAGCCCACCGGGCATAACATGCTTTATACGTCTCTTCAAACATCTAGAATGAGCTATAGGTGTCTTGGACTAGTGAAGATGTCTAGAAATGTGTCCAGGAGACATGTTTTCTAAACGTCTAGAATGTATCTTTACCTAGATGCATCGAAAGATGTCTTATCCAGTCAATTCCAAGACGTTCCATAGACATCTTAGCTGGAGCATCTTAGGCGTCATGAAGCGCCTCGTAGCCACCATGGTGCTCAGCAAATGCGCTCGTTTTGGGGCTAAAAGATGCTTTGTAAGATGTAGATGTATCAAAGACAGCTGTCTTTTAGGTGTCTAAATGTTACTATTTAAAATCGCAAACAAGTTGCATAAAATGTGTTCAGCTTGCACTCGAAAAGAATGAAATATTACCCAACTTCCGAAATACGGGATTCTACAATACTAATTTCAATGCCACTCGGTAAGTTCTCCAAGTTGTGCTTCCTTGTGTGCATCAACGGAACACGAGGTTCGGTGGTCGATTGTGTTAACGCACCGCAGCTCGGAGCGCGTGGAGCGAAAGCTCACGCTGCAGAACCCGGGAATCTGGGCTTAATCCACACCCCCGCCCGTTTCGATCTGGATGAGCATCGTACCGGCGTGCGGTCGTGTATCACTACCGCGGGGTGCACGTTAATTTTCTTGCAGTCTAACTATAAAAGTTAGCGAGCATTCTGAGGGCATACCGTTGGTGTTCCACCAGTTGTCGCAGGAACTCCACGGCAACTGCGTCGTCAGGGACGACAGTAGGTAGAACATTGACCAGGCGAGGATCATGTTGTAGTAAACACCGACCAGCGTTGTCATCATGAACATCGCGTAGCCGATACCTGCGAGGAAAATCGAGCATGTGTTAAGAAACCAAATGTCTGTTTCAGGGACCAAACTTCACTGTTTTCGAACGGAGTTCAACTAGAGCCACTACATAAGCTACGCCTCAGAGTAATGACACTTTCGCTATTTTAATGCTCAAAACTAATTTTTGCCAGTGATGTGAAGCTATCTGAAGTCACACGAAACATTTTTCGTCCTCCAGGAATGTTATAAACAGTTCGTGGCAGCGCAAAACGATATTGCCTGACCTTCCCGACGCTGTATCTAAAACTAAGGAAGGTGCATTTTCGAATCGCCAGCTCTGCACTCGAGCACCAAGATGGCGGCGTCCACAACGCAGTCGGGAAGTGGTAAGTTGACGGGCTCTAAGCTCATCTTTCCTCCATTTTACGAGCAGCAAACTACAAGTCACATACGACGTCAGACCTCACATAGATACGAAAAAATGACAGTATATATGCTTGAAATGTTATTTTGACCTAATCAGGGAAACAACATAGGCACCAAACATGATGTTAAGTGTCCGATGTTTATTTTGTCTATTTTTTGTGTCCCATATCTAGCTACTTTACAGTTGATGTGTTTGTGGACACCACGCGTGGCAAGGGTAAGGATAATGTTAATAATTAGGCTAAAGTTATAATGCTTCGTGTTTGAAAACATGCAACAAGGACCTATGGCGTGCTCTATACCACTTTGCCCTCTCTTGCTTTGATGCCCGTCGGTTTGCTGGCTTTGGGTGATATTTTCACCCACTGGTCACACTCAGTGAAAACTATATACTATAAACTTTTTTTTCTCTCAGCAAAATAATCTTTAAAAACCCTAATATATGAATCGTCAAACTGAATTTCTACGAGCCCAGGGGTTTCTCAGACTACCTTGGGGCTTCCCCGAGCTCCCAAATTTCATCAATCGTCCGTGCTTCCCCCCCCCCCCCACTTCCCCCAGGTAAATTGTCGTTCCACTTTAAGCAGTATTTAAAAAGGTTTGAATCATCCACTGAGGCCTAACCACGTGCCAAGTGCTCACCAAGTACGTGCATTATAGCCTACGAGGTGTTCCAGGCCTCCGCACTGCTTTCCTGCATCAATCCGAAACCGGTCGGGCTTCCTCAGTTATCAATCGAAAGCTTTAGGCATTCCTTAAGATTCGACAAGTTTGGGAACCCTTGCACATAGAAAGAAGAGTAAAGGTATGCGCCATCATATTTACCTAAGCCAATTCAAGTGAGTGCACTGTAACCACTCAGGCTGGTTCACACATTTGCATTTGAGTAGGATCGACCGCGTTGCGACCGCTTCTAACCGCTTACGACAAGAGAGCACACTGGAGCCACCTATGGGGTAGCCCTAGAACACTTGTCTCGTTATACGCCGGCCAGAAGTGTTTCTAGGGCTCCCTAATAGATGGCGCCAGTCTTTTCACTCGTATTCAGCAGTTGCAACGGAGTCGGTCATGCAAATGTGTGAACTAATTAGTAAGCTCGGTGCCTACAGTGAAAGCCATCCTGTCGGATGATTCAGCATACCTTGAAATAAGGGTGAGATCTTCCAGATCGTGATGGGGCCCTCGCTGGCGTACTGGCCAAACGACAGCTCCAGAAAGAAGAGTGGAAGACCGACGAAGAAGAGCATGATGCTGTAGGGGATGAGGAACGCTCCTGCGAACAAATGAGGAAAGAGACCACGCTTAAATTGGATGCCCTTGTGAGTTGACCAACGCGACGGTACCAGGTCCCCAGATGTGCCTGTCTGGAAGTTTAGGACCTGAGACTGCAAAAGGAAGATGCTATCTGTTTAGCTGTTGTGCTAAGGCATAAGCTGTGATTTATGCACACACACGCCCCTACACCCCCTAACATACCCCCCGGTTGAATTCAACGCCTCCAGAACTACCTACACGAAGTACAGAAGCGTATAGTAGACATCCCATAAAATTTATAAAAAACATGTTTGGTTGACAATCCTGGATAACCCCCTGGTTAGCATAAAGTCGGTGTTTTTATCAGCGATCTTGAAGAGTCTACTAGTTTGCAGATATGGTCTTTTTCCCTTTCGGTTCCTGGGAATTTGCAGGTACACACTTGTATCTGCAAACTTGCAAGCTTTAAAATACGAGCAATGGGACTATTCCACAGAATTTGAAATGGTTGAGGCGAAAATTTGCGTCTACGAAAAAAGGCGGTACAAGTTGCTAACAATCGTCTAAGCGACGAAAGTAGACGCCTGGTTGCATTGTGGGTTACTGAAACATCTGCGACGGAAAACTCCCGAATTTCAAACTTCAGAAATCGGAAACTGGCTGAATCACAGAGACTATCTTATCAAGCCAGAAACATTTGGTGCCTGGAAGATATCTATTCCTGGAAGATATTTATTTCAAATCGATTCATAAGCACACATCTTTTAGTTACATGGTGTTCATAGTCGAAAAGCAGTCAGAAAAAAATTAATTTAACTACCTCTATAAGCTATTGAAGTTATAAGAACAAAACGTAAGTAGTAGATAAGTAGTTTAGCATAGCCTGAAATGTAAAAAAAATGGCACAGCTACTTGTTAAAAAGTAACAGGAAGATTCGAGAAACGAACTCCGGATTTTAGGACGCGGTCATGCAACGCAAGCCACACATCGTCGATACAAAACGTGATGGTGCCTGCGCTCTCGTAGTATGGGCTTCCCTGCGCCATGACAAAGCTTGAGGCGAAGCCAGACGTTTTGTTATCTCAGGTACAGCGGCGAAGCCGACCTCAGACAGCTAAGAAAACCTACCTTCTGAATATCGCCAATACCGCATTAAACCCTTCAAAGGACCACCTGCCCCTTTGCTAGAATAAAACGCCGCTGGAAGGATGGATGGACGAATGCACACGGCCAAACCCTTTGATCAGGCGGCGGCTGGCGCCACCTGAGTCAGGACACATTGAGAAGCATCATCAGGTAACGGTTACCACAGTCACGTCATCGATCTGTGGCAGGGTACATATTACCTTCTTTCGATTACCTGCTCTTCCTGCACCGGTGCAGAAAGTGTAGGGCAGTGTACTTCCGGTATGTTTTATTGAGATACGACCGGAAGTTCAGCGCCTTACACTTTTCTGCACCGGTGCAGGAGGAGCAGGTAAATCGAACGAAGCTATTGAGATGTACCATCAAAGGTGCAATAATTTGTAGTACTGACAATACAGCGGCTAGGCGCCGTCATTCCGGTCCCACGAAACCGCCATTCAGAAAATGCCATTGGCAATTCCAGTGAAACTTTACGACCTACTTTTACAGCTTCCCGTCTCCTTGGCGATGTGCGTAATGGGTGTTTTATGCAATCAAGAATAATAAACGACCCTGTCTTTTTCAGATACGACTAGTGCTCTGGTCACTTATCGGTACCATATTAGTCCGTGCCTAAGGCACTTAATGCACGTTTCACATGCAGTGATTTTGCTCCTAGAGCGGCGCGATTTTCGCCGCCGCGGCGCTCCTGGCCAGCCGCAGCGGCAGAGCGGCGTGGTTCCCGAGAGGCTTGAAGAGTTTTCGCGGCGGTAGTGCGGCAGCATTTTCCCTGGCCATTCACCGCGCGGGGGAGAACCACGTGACAGAAGAACGCATGGCGGGAAATCTTGCGCATAGGATGGCGTGTTCACGTTTCTTCACGTCGGGACCGTTTGGGAGATTGGGGTAGGGGATTGTTCTCCCTCTCTCCGAATCTTTTGCAAAGAATACTTGAAATGTTCGGGCATACCTAGTTTGAATCTGATTGCCCTCTCCCTTTCCCGTTCCTACACCACTGGCATTGAACTGTGCTGCAATGCCAATTTACCCTTTCCTCTTCCTTTTTGTGTCAAAACCTGTCCATATTGGCATCCTAGAGACTTACGTGTTTAGAATATGAGAGTTACTTGTGTGGTCGTGTTTCGCTTCCTTACGAACACCTATGTCTATTTGGGAGACGACCATATTTGTTGAAGTCTTTCCAACCGAGTTTTCACCCTCTGCGACAACGAAATTTCAAAACTAAATGCATCAAATAAAACCGTTTTTTTGGCATTTTAAATTGTTACTTTTTTTAATACAATACAATTAAACAGTTAATTGAAATTGAACCACTAAGATTCATTGTGCGCGTACGCTTGCTGCAAGCAAAGTTGGACATCGCAGTGGCAGAAAACGCTGGCAGACGACGCATGTGAAATGAAACCTTGCGACCTGTAACGCGGCGCCGCTAGCGGCAGCGATTTTGGCGGCAAATCCGCTGGATGTGAAACGCGCATAAGGCTGGTTCACGCATTTGCGTTTGTCTGTCGCCGAGTGCGTCCTGACCTCCCGCAACCGCTTACGATGGGAGACCACACTGCCATCCTGGAACAGTTTCAATTCGCGTTTATTTTCTAATTTGTTTTTACGCATCATTCTTTCATCCTGAAATACTTTTTGACAATCTGATAAGCTGCCATTTTTCCTACATCGGGACGTAGATTTGATCTCGCGAGATGCTGCAAAACTCTTCAGTCTATTCATACGCATTGCCGGGAATTCCCGACAGATGGCGCCAGCATGTGATACCCTACTGACCTGTAGTCTGTTACACCATCGTAAGCGCTCGCGGGAGATCACAACAGTCAAACGCGAACGCGTGAATCGGCATTTAGATGCCAGCGAAGCAGACCTTAGCCTTATGCCAGCTGCAGAGTCGTCTACTCTTCCTCCTTGTGACTTCAGTGACGACAACAATAGACCCTTATCAAACCTTCATCATGCTGCAGGCAGCATTGGTGGTCGCCATTTCTTGGGCACGAGGAATGTGATAGGGATGTAAGTCCTCGCCGAACACTGATGCAGCCCTCGCGTTCAATGCATGTTCCGAGCACGCGATCAAGCGATGGCAGATTCGGATAATGGGTGCTGCTGCTACTAGACGGCATCCACTTTCGAAAAAGGGTCTATGGAGTGGATGTCCGCGTCCGTATGCAATCTCTACGAAACTTCCATTCTTGAGGAGCGAAGCCGGAAGAGGTGATAAAAAGCATCCGGGTGAACAACTCGAAGCGGAAGAGCACTGTCCACGCCCTCCCTCGAGGCGCGCCTGAACTCGAGGAAGTTCGCGGGTTGCCCAAGGCCGCGCGTCCGGCGCCTTTGAAATGTCGCCACAACACGGTGATCCTCCTAAGCCTAACTTCCTGGTTATAGTACGTGCGACGAGCGCCCCGTAAAACTGTCCTTGATTCATTGCAGCGTTTCATCTCGAGCCAAATACCACTGCTCAAAAAACGAAACTTTATGCAAAGCGTGTAATTTCGGTCGCTGAAGCTTTTAAGAAGCACCCAATGTTGGGCGGGAGATCGGATGATGGAGGTCATTGCAGCGTTTCATCGCGAGTCATAAATCACTGCTTAAAAACAAAACTTTATGCAAAGCGTATAATTTCGGCCTCTGAAGCTTTTAAGAATCACCAAATGTTGGACGGGAGATCGGATGATGGAGGTGTGCGCCATCAGGTATGGCAACACACCTGGAAGCTGTGGCAACGGGAGCATGAAGCAGTGGGCGTTGTTGTGTGCATGAAAGCAGAGTCTGCCAATGGGAGAGCTTCCTTTTAAGTATATATTTCCTGTTGTTTTCAAGTAAAGCAGTCAATTTAATAAAAAAAGCTATTCTTTTCTCTGCTCTTTATATTTGGCGGATTTGTTTCTCCAAATTTTTATTACAGGTTTTTCTTTTTTTTTAGTTTGTAACAGCGTTTACAATAGCGGGTATTAAAACATGCCTGCACAAATGGTGCGGTTTCTTCCCCGGCATGTGTTTCAAAATACTGCCACTCTCGACCGTCATATGGTTACAGAGTCCCAAGGATAGGTACAGTTTCAAATTGTAACGAATTTTTCGTCGGTATCCTCCATTAGTTCGAAACCTCACCCACTCCCTTGTTAAGCCGTAGCTGCAACTGCGATTTCAAACACCTAAAAGACAACACAAAAGAGCCAGATATTCATTGCAATACAGTAAGCGCCACGCCATTAACAGACCCCTCAACGCAAAAGCACACGTCGTACGCAGTCCAGCGTTCCTTTTGAAAGGTACATCGGTCGCCCAACTCGCAACTCCCAATTACTGACTGTCACATACCACTAACTCCTTTGTTTCACGCTTTCGCCGCTTGGCGGCACCCGTTCTCGCCGCGCGATTCAGTAGGCGGGAGATTCTTATCTGTCTGCTTCGGTCGCTCGCCGCCAGGTGACGTTGCCTTGTATGGAAGTGAGTGGCCACGTTCAGCGAGCCGTTAACGGACTAAAAGGGTTCAGCTATATGCAGCTATCCATCCAGTCGTTTAATAAGTTTGAAACACTGGGTAAACCTCCTGGGAAAAAAATCCTGCGTTAACTTTTCTGCAGAACACGTAAACGACCAATCACCGCGAACAAAAAAAGGTCCTAGAATACGATTATAGACGTGAAAGTTGCGATATGTCCAACAACAAAGAGCATGATGAATAACTTTTTTAGTGTCCTTGAGGATCACATATTTCAGGTCTAGCCGAATTCTAAGCTTCGTCATTCACCGAGATTCTATCGTTCTTCGCAGTGATTCTCTGTCCGTCTGTTCTTCAGGAAACTGAACGCAGAGGCTGTTGTAACCCAGACAGCACATTTGAGCTGTGACACGTCCGCATGACACTTGTGGAGCGTTGGGACGTCCCGATGACGTCCCAACCATGTGTGCTTCTAAATGCTGCAGATGGCGCTAGCCGCCGCCCGATCCAAAGAGTTCAACGGTATCGCCATCCATCCACCCATCTATTCATTGAGAAAAGGAGATAAGCCTGGAGTCGGCACTCTGTGAGCTTACCACCACCGTTCCGGTAGCAGAGGTAGGGGAACCTCCATATATTTCCCAGGCCCACGGCGTAGCTGAGGCAGGAGAGCAGAAACTCGACACCCGAGGTCCAGTTGCCGCGCTCCTTGTTCTCGTCCACATCCTTGGAGCTCGTGATGATGACCTCGGGGATGTCCGGCGGCGGCGGCGGCATGGCCACTGACCGGTGGTTTCCCTGCAGGGACACCAAGCAGTTGTCGGTCATCGGGGGAGACACGAGACGGCGCCGCGCACAGAGGCTGCGGACGCTGCTCCTCATACAACATACAAAAAGAAACGGTGGGTGTTCGCTGCATACATGGTGACAGAATCACCTGCGGACGCACCTCAAGCATCTTCGAAGCATGTCAGCTTTGTACACATGCATGCTTCGAACACGCTGGCAGACAGTGTTTTTGTACGACCAAGTTAGCAGGACTGTCATGCAAGGAAGAAAGATCGCTTCAGTTAGTGCCTACAGGCTGACTTTTGTATGATGTATTAGCAGTGTAACCGCGACTTAAGGGCGCACGGAAAGAAACGCCGTCTGCTTCCAAAGACCGAGCGATTCGCTGTTGAAATGTGGCACACACCTGTTGAGCGCTTATCAACCGTGCCAAAGGTGTCGACTCACACGAGGCATCTTGTATTGCGCAGTCGAGGGGTACTACTGCGCATGTTGAGAACGCGTTCTGCAGTACCAGTTAATAAAGACGGTAGCTCGAAGCAGACGGAGATAATTGGAATGGTCTGTATATTCATCGATCGATTGTGATTTTGTCGTATCCAGCTGAAATGGAGGAAATGTGAGCAAAAAGAACGCTTTCTTGTTTTCTTTTTTTGAGATCACAACTGTTGATTTTCAGAGTCTTGATATACAGAGTGTCCTCCCCCCCCCCCCCCCCCCCAAAAAAAAAAATGTGGAGGGTTGTTGTTGTTGTGGTTTTCTCGCGGGAAAAGTAAGCTACGCATCGCCGAACGCTTATTTTCCGCCCAAAATGTAGCGCTAGCCGTGCGTACCAGATGCCAGTGTTTCAGAACTAACTGTTATCTTATTCGAAAATTATGTAAGTGATTTTCTGTAAATTTCGAATGGGAAAATGGACGGCTCGGCGCAGTCTTCAAGTACATGCAGCTGAGTGGCGGCAGTTACATGAAAACGGGCGAAAACTGACCCCATTTCTACAGCGAAGCTAATAAGAAATTCACTTATAACTTTTTATATGAGATGGCAGAATATGCACTGAAACGGTTGTTGGCGTCTGTTAGACCACCAGCGCTACATTTGAGCGGAACATGAGCATATAGAAATGTATATATATATATATATAGTAAATAGATATATATATATATATATATATATATATATTAGGGAAAACGCGCTGCACCCATACAAAAATCGTCTATGGTCGTCTATGGAAAATTCTATGGCAGGCTATCACCCCCTATGGCCATCTATGGTCGGCCATAGAAATCCATAAATACAGCTACAACCAGCAATAGAAAAATCTATGGCCCTGTGTCTAAAGACAGGAAACGAATAAATTTTCTTTACCCGCCTATAGAAAATGCTATGGCCACAAGTCTAAAAGACTGGGAATCAATACAATTTCTTAACCCGCCTATAAAAAATTATATCGCCCCAAGTCATAAAGACTGGGAACCAATTAATGTTTCTTCACCCGCCAATAGAAAATTCTATGTTGCCCCGATGTCTAAAGATCTGGGAACCAATATAGGTTGTCTTTACCCGTCTCTAGAAAAATGTATGGCCCCGAATTCTAAAGACTATGAACCAATAAATTTTCTTTTACACGCGTCAATAGAAAATCACTACCGGCACTTACTTTTTTAGGAAAAACGCTCCAGGTTAGAACAATAAAACAATACAAAATTTCTGTAATACCGGTGACAAAGCATGACCCAAGATATGTTTTCTGCTGTTGCAACGAGTCGTGAAAACCAGTAATATTGTTCCTTTGAAAAATCCATTGAAATACTTGTGCAACAATTAAAACTTAATTATTACCCCTCAAAAGTGAAAATAGATTACACTGGCACCGAACACTGCAATCAAGCAATAGCTTGATTGCAATCTTCAGCACCAGTGTACTGCATTTCATCACTGCATTGTCAACATTATTCATCAAACTTGTTAAAAATATATTTATTAAATTTGAGATAATTAGCCTAATCATCTACATTTACTTTTTTCAGGGTGTTGAATTAAGAGACGGGGCCATTCAAGAGGTGTCGAATTAAGAGAGGGCCTATTCCAAGAGACAATTCAAATAATGTATTAAGTACAAGTAATATTTGATCCGCCTCTCCGTGTTTATGCGACAAATGGCGGCAGTCACCGGCAAAGTCGGATTCAAAAATAAGGCTGCCATATATCAGAGGTAGTGCGAACTTAGCGTACATGCAGTGGGGGTCCTCTGTCGCTGCGTTGTTAATATTGTGTGGGGGTCGTTCTGCTTGTTTTTTGTGTATTTTGTGTCTTCAGTGATGTACGTGTATCTACGATGTAGCGTTCAAAAGCCGGGGAAACTTGAAAAGAACATTTCTTTTTAGAGTGTGCTGGCTAAAGAGAGCCAGGGAAAACCCATACAGCCTTCTTTAGCAGATTATATAGATGGCTAAAGACACCGAAGGGAAAGCCATAGGCAGCTATGGCATGCTGGCATAAAGACGACAGCCATTAGAAAAGCTCAAGAGCGCTTTGGCTGGACAGTGATAAAGCCAAAGACAAAGCTAAAGAGGCCTATAAGGACGACCATAAAAATGCTAAAGACAGCCATAGAAAATTCTTGAGCTAATTGGGCCATATACCTAAAGCCGGCCATAGGACATTTTTGTGTTGGTAGATTATGCAACTAAACTGGTCACACTAACATATATATTTTACTGTTGCTAGTATATATATATATATATATATTCATATATATATTCCGAGCTCGTGCGCTCACCGTGAAAATCCATAAAGACGCCGGTGTTGGGACCTCCGTAGGCTTCGCCTTGATCTTTCGGAAGCTCATATCACTCGCTCGATCGACGCACTCGCGTTCTCTGCGCTCCACAAAAAAAGCTTCGCGGGGGGAACTGTGCCCTCTCCGAGGACGTTTGAAGACCGCCGCGATTCCGCCAAACTGCGCAACGGAATCACGCGGCTCGCGCACCCTATCGCGCCGCTTTTATTTCTTGCCCAACACCTCTGTTTTACGGACGCATCGCATTTTTTTTCCCTTCTGCATATCTCATTTGGACGCATATCTCAAGTGGAGCTTGAGACTCGGGCAAACAGATCGGGGAAGGCTCGTGTGCTGTTATTTTTGTCCCATGTTTTTCTCTTTTTATTTTTATTTTTTCTCTTTTTTTTTTTTTTTTGAATGCCGCGTACACGCAGTTGGCAGCGAGAACCGAGCTGATCACTGGTTTCCTGTTGCAGTTTGTTGTTGTTGTTGTTGTTCTTGCGGTTGCTTTGCAGCATCGCACGCGCACCTGTCGGTAAGACATTTTTGGAGCGGACAGAGGGACTACATTCTAAGGCCGATGTCGCATATGGCTCAGACAACCGCACAAATGACGCGAGACGTGACGACCGCGGACACGGCCCAAACATTTTCGAAGCACGTTCGCTTCAAACGGTTGTCAACTTTTTCTGCAGGCAGTCTTTTGTATGGACAATGTGACATCATACAGGGCCGAAACACGCCGTGAACAGTGACTGTAGACTATATTTTGTATGGCGCATCAGAGCAGTGCGACCCGCGGCTTTGAAAAGAGTTCGCTTCCCTGCAGAACACGGAGACCGTGTCCTGCAGGTAACCCTCACAACTTGAGGGGCAATGGAGCATACACAACCGTCCTTCGCAGTCTGCAATGTTTCCTTATCTCCCGCCATATGTAAGTAACCCCATTTCGGCCCGGGGTCACAACTGGCCAGGGTACTGCGATGACTAAAAGCGGGCTATCTTTCGGTGTCTTTGAACAAATAAGATAGCAAAACATGCAAACAAATCGGGCCAATTATCTTTTGGGGTTGTGGCATCTTTCGGGATATTACGCTAGTCACTGACATCTAAGGAAACTTGGGACGCGGCGAGCCCGGAGCATCTCATTATCCCTTCACATCCAATGAGGTCGTGGCGATACCTGATAAGAACGTCGTGAGCAAATTACAAAGCAAAACACGACAAGGCTACGTTTCCTAAGCTGTTACGGAGTCTAGACCTTTCCATCGCTTATCACCCGGGGGGAAAAATACTGAGTCACTGAGCTGTGGACGCATGCGCAGCGTCTGATATACCGCACAGCAGGGCTACAGCCCGTGCTCAGATGGCTTTCCAGAGCCCAGAAGACAAAGATGGCAGCGCACAGAAGGCATTTTTGAAAGGTCTATAGGAAGAACCAAATAATTAGAGCAAATTAATGCGATCAAAGGCTTTTTTTTTGCAATAAACGCAAATATTGCAATTATCGTCGTTAGCATTGTAATATTCATTATGCAACAAGGTTCGTCGTACGTGGTATATACGAACGCAACTGGCATTGTGTTGTAACGAATGATAATGAAATTCTATTTACGAACAACTACCGCATCGCTGCGCTGTTCAGCCTCCAACGCGTACGAGGGTCATGCTTGAAGTCACACCCAGCCAGAAAAGAGAATCTAGTTTGACGGTTCCGATGTTGTCTCATTTGTGGACGTCTTGATTAGGGCGAGCACTGTAATGCATAAAGTTGAAGGTCTAGGCCAGTATGGAAAATGCTGACGTGCTATGCAGAGCGCAAGTTCGTCTGCTTCTTTTGCAGGGGCTGTGGTGACGTCAGAAAGACACCGAGCTCTGATTGGCTCAATAGACCATTTGCTATATCCCCAAGTGCCCCGGCTCACGCAAAAAGAATCATGGGAACGGTGTCCTTAGATCATCGATAATTTCGACCCTATCCTTGGTTACTAGCTTCTGAGCGTAATTCGGAGTCACCCTGAACAGGCACCTGATATACCCCAGTGACCTGTCATATCGCTTTTGAAATTTCTCCTCAATGTCAGCGTTTTTCATACTGTGCATGCTGGCCACCCTTCAACCTGGATGGGCTGCAGAAATCTCTTACATTATTATCATGCTGATATTAAGTTAGAAAAGCTAAAAATGCTATAAACAGCCCCGCGGACTCCGAGCTAAATCCTGGTTTTTGTTGTTGTGAATTATCGGCTTTTTAAGCAATTCCTGCTCAAACAACAATCACGAGAATGATAATATTGTAAGAGATTTCGGCAGCTCAGCCAGATTGATAGAAGGACCGCATGCGCAGTATCAAAAATGCTGACGTTCACGAGCAATTTTAAAAGTGATATGACAGGTCACTGGGGTATATCAGGCGCTTGTTCAGGGTGACTCCGAATTACGCTCAACATTTGTGTAACCATGAAGTTGGTCGAAAATTAGCGATCAATAGGCATCGGAAGGAACACCGTTCCCATGATTCCTTGGGTGCGGGCCGGGGCACTTGGGATTACTGCAAATGGTCTATTGAAAGGATAGTGGGTATACCTGAAGGCAGCTGTAGCGCTGAAGTCTAGTCAGTATTTTTCGAATCAGAGCCAATCAGAGCTCGGCGTGCTGACGTCAGACGAACTTGCGCTCCGGATGGAGATGTCGACAACGATGCCTAACGTATACCATACTTAGTCAACACCACCTAGAATAATCAAACCTTGTGAACAGTCTACTGGACCTCCAACTAACGTCAGAGGGCTAGGATGGCGGAAACTCGGCATCAGGGTCCGAGCCCGACGCCGAGCGTCCTTCGACGCGCTGATTGGACACGAGGCCGAGCCGAACGCCGAAGCAGCACTCGTGTCCAATCGTCTGCATCGACGCTCGATCTCACCGCAATGACGTCAAAACGCTAGTGCACGGGCTTTCATTATCATAGATGTCATCGGGAGTGGTTGCTTAGTGCACGCACAGCCGTGTTTCAGAGTTTTGGCGGATCGTTCCGATACGTGCGATTACGATACCCGATAACGATGCGACGCACGCGCAAAGGCGTCGAAGGGGTGTAGGGTATCGTTATCGGGATTGCGGGAACGATCTGAACCTACCTAATAGAGAGTTTTCTTAGATCGTTCCGATGCCTCCGAATCACGACACCCAGCAACGATGTGAGGCATGCGCAAAGGCGTCGGGTGGGTATCGGGTATCGTTACCGGAGTTATCGGAACGATTTAAAACTTCTCATTCAGGAGTTTTAGTACATCGTTCCGATACCTCCGATTACGATGTCCGATAACGACACCCGATAACGATCTAAAACTCCCCCATGCTTCCGGTATAGGTTAGTTAACGAGACATATTTCGTCCTTGCTTGAATGGATTTGGCTCGTGCTTTAGAGACATTTTTCATCTTTAAAAAAAAGGTAACAAAAGAGAGAGGAAAAAAGACGATGGCGGATCTGCGTCTCGAAACTCTGCGGAAAGAGAACAGCCGATATGGGGCAACGAAACGATCCAGACGCGTCTTCGGACTGAGAATGTGCTCAGAATACCGCCAGAAGTTGGGAAAATAAGAAGAAAAAAAGGAGAGGAGGGCGGGGGAGGAGGAGGAACTCGAAGGACATCGCTTATCAAGGCCGGATTGCGGTGGCATTAGGTTCTATTGGCGTAACGCACTCGTAGGTAAATGTAGCGGTCTGCTGGGTTCGAACGACGGTAACTATTTAATGTATGGCATTGAACTTGCGACTCCTGCTCGGAATACCACCAGAAGTTGGGAAAATAAGAAGAAAAAAAGGAGAGGAGGGGAGGAAGACGGGGAGCACGAAGGACATCGCTTATCAAGGCTGGATTGCGGTGGCATTAGGTTCTATTGGCGTAACGCATTCGTACGTAAATGTAGCGGTCTGCTGGGTTCTAACGACGGTAACTATTTAGATGTATGGCATTGAACTCGTCGGTTAACTCTTGCGACACCTTGGGGTACTTCGAGAGAACTGAGCGCCATCAAGTCGTCTGTTTAGGGTGAAGGTTCTGCATGAGTGCCACTACTTGTGGCTGGCAAACTGCAGACCAGTAATAGACCCCTTTCATAAGTCCGCACCGACGTCAGTCCGCCATTCGTTGATCAGATACTCTGATCATGTGTCGCTTGATGTTGCTTCATTGACTCTTGAAAAGGGTCTATTGCCTTCATTATGCGCATTTTAATAATACTCTTATTGGGATCCTGGATAAAATGAGGATGGACTAATAAAGTATGAAAGAACTATGGTGCAACGAACTAAACAAGTTGGCTTTCTAGTCGATACAGAACAAGTAAATTGACGAACCACACTAATCACGTGATCCTGTAAAGTATTCTGAAGGAAGGTAATTAATACTTTTGAAGAAATTATTCGATGCCTAATGAAGGGTGACCTAATCAACAGCTTTTTTTACTCGAGAGTAATTGCAATTATAATCTATGACTTTCATCTCTATAACATGCACAAGGCTGCTGACAACCGAATCAGACAATTAGCGAACTTGGAACGACATCTCCTACTGCTTAGCCGACATTTTTTTATTGCTGAAGCGTTTTTTCTTTTATCGTTGTCTACTTTATCGCACGCTATTGTTTCGTGTCGTGGGCGATAAATCGTCTGCAGTGAGAAATGACTAGACACTAAGCCAAGGTTCCAGCTAATCCAAATAGCTGGCGAGTGTTCGTACATTAAACATCAGTAGTCCCTTTTCAAAAGTCACTGGGGTCTAGAAATGTTGTACACAATCAGCTGAGTCGCTTAAACAGGTCTCATTTCGTGAATATGACTATTATAACTAGTAATATCACCCAATAAATCTGGACCAGGCAAACCTAATTATCTAACCCGAACCGACACGCCAACCAACATGAACGCAAGCCAAACCAATGTTGGTCCTTGTTCGTTCAGAAAGTTGCAGAGCGATACCACCTCAACGTTTCTTCAGCAGTCATCAATGATAAAACGAACGTACCTCGATAATTTGTTCTTCGTCATCGCCCTCAGCATCCTGGAGCTTGTTCTTCAAAAGCGAGTACTTCCGCAGACCTTGGTGCATGGCGACACTCAAGCACCAAACGTTTCTTCGCGCAAAAACAGTTGACCGCACCCAGGCCTATTCCTTCAAGACTCCGAACCGGGTGGCTAAGGTACCAGGAGGGAAGATGTCTACCACAGTCTTTCTATCAGGGACGAAGAAGCACTCGGCGAACGATCACAAAGAGTCCCCAGGGAATAGGTCTACCAGAGTCTTCTACTAAATCGAAGCACTCGACGAACGATCACCAAGGGTCCGAAGAGAAGGCGTCAACGAGAATCTTCTCGCAAAAAACCAAGCACTCGTAAAGCAATCCACCAAGAGTCCCAAGAAAAGACGTGCTCCGACGTGGAGGATGTGCAGGATGTATCAGAACGGAGCACACGACCGCGACGCACTGTAGGTACACACACTTTCTGGAGCTCGCGATCCTGGCGGACACCTTTAAGACAAAAGCACGTCAATCCGTGCGTCGGTGTCCCGGCATGGGGTCTGCTCCGACGCTGCCTCTTTGCCGCTCCGTCTTGGCAAGTTCGGTGCCCGGCGTACCGCTGCCCTGGCGCCTGGACGATCCGTAACTCATTAAAAGCGTTACGCTCGGAACGTACGTCGTACCTCTGCGATGGAGCACGTGGTTTTCTTTTGGAGAGGGTCGACCCTGGCGGGATGACGCGCGAGAGGTGTCCTTTGTGTGACGCGGTCGGTTTAAGAAAGAGGGAGAAAGGGGACGTCGTCGGGTTTTTGTAGCCAAGTCGCCAAGCCAGAACTTGTATGTCTGCGCGACCGTGCGGCTCGGACGAATCCGGTTCCAACCGACTGCTTTGATCTGTGACGCAATCGGATTCCTATAGTGCAAGGTTTTGAAACGGTGATCCGAGGAGAGAGCTAACGGTGTGAAGACTGATTTCTTCGTGTTTTTGTTCTCGATGGAGGTATCGAGCGGTGACGCTCTCTCTCCGGTCGTTTCCCTGAAGTGCACGCACGTTCAGACGCTGGACTTCGCTGAACGAAGTAATAACGCGGCGTCATTGAGTGCCGTCGCGTCGTGTAAAAGGAAATCTCAAGACTCTTGTTCTAAAATGGACGGAAAGCAAGCAGACAGGCACAAAAATAAAACAAGCACGTGCTTCCAATGCAGGTTCCTTCCACAAGATCAGGAGAGCTCAGGGTTTCTTTTTTTCTTTTTTTAAAGAGAACCAGCGTTTTTATAGCCGCGCGTTTTATTTATTTATTTATTTATTTCACGAAAGGCTTCTACCTGAAACCATTGGAAAGCTCCGGCCACATTTCTCGATCACCTGCTGGGTTTCGAGAGCTCTTTGTATCCCCATAAAAACGTCGCTACCGGGGCCGACGTCACAGCGCGGATTCAGGGTCATTGACAACGACATGAGTGCGGTACTTAGTTTCACCCAGAATACACCACGTGACCGCTAGCTCAGCATCACACACGCATTTTGTTGTATCGTTATAACGTTTGATGGGTTTAATGCCCACTCCTGTCCCTTTCGTTCTGGATGAGCATCGTGTCGGCGTGCGGTCATGTATGCAATCACTACTGCCTGATGCACGTCGAAGACACCAGGCTAGCGGTTGTACTTTACTGGCAAAATTTCTCATCTACAGCGGAGAAATCAGACGTCCATCGGGCTATAAACATACAACAAATTAATGTTTATTCTTCTAACTTTTGTGAACTAAGGGGTGTTCGAAATAATCCACTGCCTTTGGCAATAATTGAATTGGTTTCTTCGATGGATGACGTATAACATCTTGAAAACCCGAGGCTTCAGAACGAAAATGTGGACGACACACATTGTCTTGCAATTGTTTAATTAGGTTTCATTGCCAGCTAATAACTTGATGGGACCGCCCTGTTGTTTCGTGCACGCTAACACCGAGGTTATGAAGTCAAAACCACAAAATTTTCCATCCTGCGTTTAACTCGACGAGGGAGAGAAGAACGTGGGAGATGAGAGAACAGTGAGACAGAGACGAGGGGAAAGGTTTGGGAAACCCCGACCCGCCGGGCCCGCGCCCTAGTACCAAAATACCCGAAAACCCTGACCTAGTCTTGTGACATGTTTATAAAGTTAAACTTAGCTAGGTAATTTTTCCTCGCTACATCAACGCATATCTTTATTGATCGGCTAATTTGACGTAACCTCACCGCGGTTAGCGTATGCCGGCGTAGCTGCCAACGTCACGGGTTAGTTCATTCATTCGATTAAACCAACCTATCGAGGAAAATGTTGTTCTCGCCGTCCTTTGACCTCGACCAAGTTTTCGCGCGTGAATACGAGAGTCACAGATAGCCAAACCATTTTTTCCCGTTTTCAGTCATTTTCGAAGATGTAGCAGGAACGGTGATTGGTGAGCTCATTTTTGACTGATGGGCACAGCATTCTCGACAAAATCCACAGATCATTTTAACAATCTTCGGCTGCTTGATGTCGCTTAAGAACAACAAAAAACCCTAGGCCTCTCGGCCGTCTGTATTTCTAGGTGCACCTAGTTCAGTAAAACACTTTTACGAATATCCCCCCAACCTTCCTACTTTCAAAGAGACAGTACACTGTATACCTTTTGAAGAGACAGTACTTCGAAAGATCGTATTCGCCTCGAAGTGTTTCTGGCGTTTCTTGCATTGTCAGCCTTCGCATTAGAAGTGAACTGTATACAAAATGTCTTCCTCAAAGAACAATCTAAACTAATTATCATTCTCACTTATCACTTGACGAACGAGAGGGAAAGAAAGAAATGAGGGGGAAAGAATTGAATAAATATAAAGAGACGAAACTGGGCACAAGTCCAGCTGGAGCCGACTGCACCAGAGGTGCGCAAGAAGGCTGAGGCGAAGAGAAAGAGAGGAGGTTAGCCAACAAAAACGAAGAGGCGCCACAGATTTGTTTTGTTTTACTCGGTCTCATCCACTAAGAATCTGAAACCAAGACAAGCTTGATGTCTGCGAGATCGCCGGTAGACTATGTTCCTCATAATGGTGAAGAAGGCTTGTGCCCTCGAGGCGACGGCAAGGAGCCAAGGCGACTGAGCGTAGAGATGGCATCGCTCCAGATTTTTACTTCTCTGAGACGACCTCCTCTAGTTTCGAACCGACACACGCCCAGTAGACTGTTCAACAGTTGTGTGTGACGGAGCTTTTTTTTTTCGATTGCGAGGTATTTAGTATTTTTTTCCCGTTTAACCCATTCGATTAACCGATCTCCTAGACTCATGCCGTTCCGTGACTCGCTTTCCGCGTAACGTCTATAGCAACTCACAGGTTAAGAAAGGTATTGGGTGTGGCTGATTGTTTTCACGTTGTTGTTTTTTACGTGGTGATTGGTTCTTCGGTTTTCTTATCGTTAGTGAAACAGTCGCATTGACTTAGGAGCGGTAATATAATATCTTCGGGACCCGTCAATCGTTTCTGAAGCAGCCAGTGACTACAGTGAAACGCCCGTTTCACGCTAAAATCTTATGCCCGATATGAAGTGTGTAACGCCGATCTATTTACTAGGTCACAACAACTCAAAAACCGAGCGATGTAACCTGAATATCTCTTTGACATGTCTGCGTCGCGGTGAATGTCCAAGGCTGCCAATGAGTCACGCGATCCTTAATTCGCTGAAGCCTTTTCACGTTGCATCTGAAGAGCTCGGCCTCTCTGACCGAAGGTCAAACGAACCTCATTACATCCGTATGCAACATCTTTGAGTAACTAACTAAAACTGTAGTAAAAGAGACAAACCTCACTTAACCACCGTCACGGTAGAAACTGTCAAAAGCATGCAACTTTGAGGTAGCCATTTGTTTAAGATGGTGTACAGAGTTACGGGAAGTTACAACGGACAAGTTAATTGAACCTCCCTCGGAGGGCCAGCGTTGTTAAGCTCGCCTCGCGAAAACACGCGCGTCTGTTTGCATGATGGAGCGTACGCCGCTCATATGTGGACAAATATCTGCCGCTAGCCTCGATGTGCGCAAGCGTTAGAGCGCGGAACGAACTGGAAGCTAATTTGCATTTTAACGAAGCGATACTTTTATATATGCAAACCCGTAAACCGCCGGGACAACCTAACCTAAATCCGGGACGAGAGAAGTATAAAACGTGTATTCTTTATACTTAGAGAAGCTTATTTCTTGGAAACTGTTCGTGCATCCTGACGTCATCCTTGTTTGAACTCATCATGTGACGCCCCCGCGAAACGTTATTTACGCCCCGTTGATGTCACCGCCCGCGTTGAGAGGGTCCCGAGGAACTATGTCAAGCGTGTCACTTGGACGTCAGAAGTGACGCTTCGCACCAAGCGTGAACTACAACCGCGTTGTTTACATTTGGCCTTTGCTCGCTTCACAATGAATCCGCTTAGAATGACTTCGGCTAAAGACCACACCAAACTTTTTGTACCGTACTTCCGCGCACAATATCAGTTGAAACAGACCTCTATGCTTATAGGCTTTCCTGAGCGTTTAAAGGGAGCTCTGCTCAAACTTGATTTCAAGGCGAACGTTAGGTTTCAATCTTGTGAACTCTTTCGTAACTTGAAGAGATAATGAAGCTTCTAGAAACTGTAGGTCCAAATCGCGTGTTTCAGCTGATGTTGTCCGGGGGTGTAAAGCTAAAACCGTGGCAATATGATGCAAAGCAGACTCGATCCTGCAGGTCTTTTCTCTCGCTGGCTCATTTTATACCTCCCCCCCCCATTGTTCAGCTATTAAGGCTAGCCTCTTGGCATTATGAATCTGAATCTGGCGAGTACCGTTGAGGTTACACCGCAGTTGTGAAGAATCGACAATTAAGCGTCCAGCACTCGCCTGGCTGTTTTCTTTGAAAACCATCTAGATGTCTTCACGCTGTTTCTGGACAGTTTCCCATGCAATCCATAATTCATCTTTCCCATGTCCAGCTTTGAGAGTCTAACTACGCCTGCAACTATATCAATCGCTAGGTTTGTTAGGTTCGGGAAGGCTACAGAGTCCTTCCGGTTCATCTTGTAACGTACGGACACTGACGGTTTTTAGGACACTGCGCATGTTTCCTTACATTTGAAACGCCCGTCCTGGTTTGAATAAAACTGCAGACCGCAAGCACGATTCAACGTAACAGGGTAGCTCCCTGGGCTGGTTGGTTGGTTGAACGACGTGGTTAAAAACAGCGCAAAAGAGACGGGAAGTTCCAGTAAACCTTCGGCTGTTAGTCAGCGTATGTCCTGTGTCCGACTTCTACTTTGTGTCCCGTCTTTTTTGCGCTGTTGTTTACCATGACGATTCAACGTTACCCGAAGCCCCGACACCGCTATGTCCTACATCCTTGAGGCTTCGTCCAGCGTCGAAGATAGTTCTGGAGGAAGTCAAAAACACATATCTCCAGGGCTAAGCCCTTCGCGCTTTGCTCGTTTTTTAAAAGATTAATTTCTTCGATATTCCGTCGAAATGGTGCGGTGCAATATGCTACGTTTCGACCCAGAAAAAACAATATTACCTGAGCTGTTTGAATGACACGCAAGTCTGCAAGCTAGAGTCTGACAGCTTAAGGAACAAAGTGGGTGGCGAGTCCTCCTGGCATCTTATTACCTCTCTGCGGCCAATGAGGTTGCGACATTAGCCGATCAGGACGCCGAAGAACAAATCGCAAAGTATGAAGCGTGAACCTGTGTTTTTTAAGCCGTTAATGAGTATATACTGTAGATGCATGCACTAACGCCTTGAATGGTGGTGTGGTGGCTGGCGGCACCGCCGCAGCAATAGATGTCTGCCAGTGGAAAGCGCTCGAAGACCGATAGCGGGAGAGGCCGACGGACTAACCTCCACATGAACAAAGAAAAAACTCGAGATGCTTTTTATTATGCGTGAGCTGCGCAAAGGGAGAGTTATTTTTCGTATCTTGGTCCAGCAACCGGCCGCCGGTTCCCTTCCGCTTTTTGGGCGTGTACTACGTTGCCGCGCCCATGAAAGTAGTTTGCATTGGTAATCAGTGATTCATCGCTGGTCGGAGTCTCCTATGTACGCCGTTTTTTTCAGAAACGCAGGCTGAGTGGCTCGTTATATGCACGCCTCTTGCATCGCGATTTGCCCTTTGGCGTTCTTATTGACTGATGTGACAATCGCATTGTCTGCGGAGCGTTAGTAAAATGCTTTAACACTCACCACGCCTCGCGTTTCTTAACGTGTCGGTGACACCTTAAGGTGTCAGTGTGGACACCTTAAGGTGTCCACACCTGCCTGTTGTGGAAGCGAAGATTCCGAAAGGCTCGAGTCGATGGGAAAAAACTTCGGCGAGCCATGTATCTGGAGTCGTTCAGAGATGTGTCGCGATTCTTCAACATAAAAGCGATTTGCTAACGTGGCGTTATCCCCAAAAGAAGAGTGAAATCAGGCGTCACGAACTCAAACGCAACGGCGATTCTTGGTCGAAGGGAAATGAGGCGCATTATTTCTTCGGTTATTGGATATCTGGTATGAGACAGCGGTATCAAGTGGTTCTCCACCCACTTTGTTCTGCGCGTTATATTATGACTAGCTTAAAAACACGGCGGTATATATCTGATGAATAGCCAAATAGGGAGCATGTGCCATTTCAGAATTTTTTGCGCGAACTTCTTTTTTATTGTGTCGGGTGGAATCCGGCGCGCTTTGCTTAACTCTGCCGGTTTCAACATCATATTCCCACATTTATTATGCAATTTCGTTATGCTGTTGTTCTTTTTTCTGTCCTAATAGCTTCATTTTGTTTTCAGCATAAACAAGTCAGCACAGCTGCATTTACATATTTGTCACCGTCAATCGCAGTGTGTAGAAAAAGTGGACCCGCGAAACCTCGCCTGTCCACCAACGGACGACATTGTTGAGTTTCTATCGGCGACTTCGTCGAAACACGGTCGGTCCTCGATTGGATCAATGTCATCAGTCCGACGGTGTCCGTCCCTCCAGAAACGGTCTAGTCCCCGGACCCCACGCTTCGTTAATCAGCAGCGGATGCTTCGACCCGCATTGCCACACACCACCACCACGTTGGCTCAATTCCACCGAAAGCGTGACGACATGCCTCGGTTGAAGTTTGGAACCCGACACGACGAGCTTTCATCGCGACGGACGCTTGACCCTTTTCGCTCCCCAACAGACGGCATTCTTTCCTTGTCCTTTGCTTGTTTTGTTAAAGCGATCCGAGTCTTGCAGTGCACGAAGAGATCCTCTCCCACTTAGTTCAGAAAAGCGTGGGAAGCGCTCAGCCAGACTAGCATCATTCAGTCAAAGGGTTCAACACGAGCCATCGGGACTGCTACGTGGGCGAACTGGTCTGCTCTCTGTTCATGTGGGCAGTGAATGAAACACTCACGGAGTGTACTAGTTTGGATAGCGAAGCGAAGCATCGGTTAGACAGCCACCCATTGAAGCAGTCAGCTTATACACCCAAAGACGTTTGTCTGTCTGACAGGCCCTTCCTTCTCTGCCGCCGCCTCGTTAACCGTTTGTTACACTGTCTTCGAACTTCCTTGTTTATCTTCCATCGCCGAGGCAGACTGCGCATTTTCTTTTTCTCTTAACAGGTGACAGATAAAGACGTAAATAATCAAAATTGAGGCCGTATGCTGGTTAAGTCTCACTTCGCATCGAAAGTTGTATCACTTTGAACCCAATCAATTGGGCGGGAAATTAATCGTTATTGTCTCTGTTAGTAGACCTTTTCCAAAACACCTTCAAGAAACATTGGTGGTCGCCGCTTTTTGAGTACCAAGCGTGTAACAGGATCCGAGGCTTCACCGAACGCTGACCCAGCACTTGTTGTCGGTACGAGCGGAGCCGAGTTCACGCCCAACGCTTACGGAGTCCTCGTGTTCAATAGATTCACTGAGTATATACGTGCCCAAGCAATGGCAGACTCGGGTGATTGCCGCAGCAGCTGCAGGATGGCAGCGCACTTTTGAAAAGGGCATAATACAGCCTCTTATCGGGAGTCATTTACCATACACTCGACTGAGAAAAGATGTGGCCGAGGAACTTCGAGAACGATTTGTCTCTGTATGCGGATTCTCTTTCTGAAGGAGTCTGTCCTCGTGCGACCACCGCGCATTGCGGCCTACTCATTACTTACTCTTTCAAACCACGTGATCAAACCAAACTCTTTCCTTCGAACAGACGGACGTCCGCGATAAGCGTATCCATTGATCTATTTCAACTCTTTGCCCCGGACTCTGTGATAAACCAGTAAGGCACACCATCACGTTGAATGCTCTTCGCCTTCTTTTGTTTTTCGTCTTCTGGGCGACGCCGCGGTCCTGCGGCGTGATTCATTCACGGGCCCAGAGGACACTGACTGCTGACGAGAGTTTCCAAGATGTGGGTGTCTGCTAGGGATGCCATTGCCTTGCGGAGGGAGGGCCATTGAACGAGCCTTTTTCTTGGTTCGGGCGCAGCCGTCTACGGCGCCTACGGCCTTGCCTTCTTCCACGGGCCCTGTCTGTGGGTGCAAGGTCAGGGTGAAGGTCGGCGGCGCCGTCGGAAGCGCGCCGGGTGAGTAAGCATGCAGGGCCATTCACTCGACTGCGCTGGAAGACGCTGTCGTTCATCTTGCTAAAGGGAGACCGCTGTGGCGAGTCGCATCTTGCCGTTTTTCACTCGGAGGGGTCATCCGCTTGTGTCTGCGCGCTCGCGTTGGGCGCCACTTGTGGTGGGGTCGCTGGACGCGGCCGGCGGAGCGTCGGCATGTCCTGGCGCCGAGCTCTTTTCTTTTACTATCATCCCGATATTCAGTTCAAGCTCGGTTCTGCTTCCTTCGATGGCACTGAATTTGCGACATCGTGCAGCGCATGCAATGGCCTACAGGGCATGCGCTTGTTGCGTCTTTACGGCTCTCCAGAAAGGCTAAGCTGCTACGCTTCAGTCTGCCCACCTTGGGTGGAAAACGATTTTTGCGGACGTCAATCTGGCAACCATGGGCAGGCCTAGCAAGCCTTGACAATCCGACAATATTCATCCCAGCAGCAAGATGTCGGCGCCCAGGTGCCGTACTTGTAAACGTGTGTCACCGACGCTAAGGAACAATTGATGCCGCCGGAGACTTTTAAACTACCTCAGTCACCAGCTGCTTCGCGGTACAGCCGCCAGCCGTGACGTTTGTACGGTATGAGTTCCTGTACCAGACGGCGAGTGGATTGTCGAAAAAGGCCGTTAGCTCTGAATAACGGACAGAACTCTAAAAAAAATATTTTGATAACTCGAAAACAAAAACTTGGGGGACGCTTAAGCTTGGCCTCTAAGAGTGGAACGCGATAGCATTATCGGGCCCCGTTCGCAAAGCTTCTTCATATAAACGCGCGCTCGTTTCCAAGTCGTGCAAGCGTGTGTGCGTGGTCTAGTCGCTAGCGTCACGTGTCACGTGACGTCACATAACGTCACGTGTGATGTCATGTCACGTGACATGTTACGTCACACGTGGCTGTGACGTTATGAACCTATCGACCCGCTAAATTTAGCGGAAAATGTCCCGCCAAATATTGCGGAAAACGTTTCCGCTAAATTTCGCGGAAATTCGGCGTGTGACGTCTCACGTGGCTACGAGCGTTGCATTATGGGATTTCTCGGTCCCACCGACGCCGGATTTTCTGCGACACGAGTTCCTCAGCCAGGGGTCTCAAACACGTGGCCCGCGGGCCGCATACGGTCCGCGACTCGCTGGGGACGCGGCCCGCAGGCAACCGGCTACGAGTCAGCCGTTCCCATGTCTCGAGCGTTAGAAATGGCATGCGCCATAGTGATTACATCTCGTCGATCACTTCTCGCTCGCAAAGTAGCTCTGCTCTTTTAACGTATTCACATAGTTTATACTCATCTGTGTTCATTTGCCCTTTGCTTCGCTTTATCTTTTGCTTCCCAGTTTTTTGTACTGTACAACAATTCCGCTACTAGGCTGCAAGCGCAAGCTATTCGTTGAAGGATGCATTTCGGCAGCGCGAACAATCAGCAGGAGCAACTGCCAAAGATAAAGCTACGAGCTCGTGATTCTCGCCTTCAAAAAGATATCACCATTAAAAGATAGGTATTTGTTCGTATATAGTAGTAAGAATCGTCAGGAGGGCAACAGCTGTCATATTCACTTATTGTTTTTTAGAGACCTGTTGAGCTTGGTTAATTCCTGGGTGAATTGAGCAACGGGATCGACAGTGTAACTTGATCTATTAGAAATGCCAGAACGTTAAAGGGTGGTGTCATTTTAATTCTTCTAACATGAAGTCAGAACCCAAAGTAGTCTTATCAACAAATCAAATCTAAAGATTTCACTGGCAAGACTGTGAGTTTACAAAAAACATAAAGCACGAGGTCTCTCTCTCTCTCTCTCTCTCTCTCTCATTGGTCTTAGCGACTTTTCAGGTGTGGGATATCTGGACGCCCAGCATTCAAATGAGTTTGAGAACACTGTGCTAAACACTATCGCGTTAAAACGAGACCTATACCGCAAGTACAAAACTATAAATACACAGTGACAAAAGCAACGACGCCCCGACCAGCAACCTACACAAGTCAGTCAAGCGCGAAAGCGCAAAACGTTCATGTGCAATACGAACTTTTTCTTTTTTTAACACGTGCTTTGGCGTGGATGGTTTGTGCGCAGGCTTGTAAAGGCTTCTATTTTTTTGCACACATGGTTGTACGAGTCCATAGGGCGTCTAGGTAAGGCGAGCATGCGCTTAGCGTCGCACTTCCTGCCGCCGGCGCTCGACACGGGAGAGCGGAAAGTTTTCGCACCCAGTGCATGTGACCCCGGACGCTATATACGATGTCGACGTTCCCTTCAACAGCGAGGCAGGTATCACGGAATCGGACGTCATTTGCCTCGTGACAGGTCCGAGGACGTCGTCACATCGTCGTGAGGTTTGCTCGATGCTGTCTGACAGCGCGACACGCCGACGCCTATGCAGGATTCGTCGTGGCATCGATTGCTGTGCTTTGAGCCGCCGATTCCGCCAGTGTTTGTTCAGACACGAGCGAGAAGGACGCCTTGGAGGAGCAATCTCGCGCTCAACAATCAAGACGCAGATGCATGCGCGTTTGTTTTCTTATCTCACGGCTGGTAATAGAGTTTGCGGAGGCCGGCCTTGCGAAATGTTGGTCAAGTTAAGAGGAACGACGGAAAAGTGTCTGGTGGAAACTGTCTCGCGACACCGTGTCTCAGACTGGCGTCTCTACGGACGTTTCCTGGGACCCGAACGTCTGGTTCACGTCGGAGTTATCTTTCTCTTGTACCGGTTTATGGTTTTACTGTCTGTGTCATTTTCAGCTCCACGGGTCGCGCTTGCACACACTTACGATGCTCGGACAAAAGAATCGACCTAAAAGCTTTCCCTGTAGATTGTTAGTTCTACGCGGCTAACAGAACAGAACACGTTTCACGATAACTTGGTGAACTGTGGAGGCTGCGGCCCCCTCGACCGAATAAGAGCGTCGGAGCAAGGCACGTGACAACAGCTCCATGGTCGAGGCTACAGAGGCCTCGTTACCGCCACAGGAACAGCGCCGTCCGCGACAAAAAGTAGTTCTATGCTTTTTTTTTCTTTAGACGGCAATTGAACTTGCGCGATTTCATCTCTATCGAGAATATATATATAAAAAATAAGGAATGCACATTTACAAATGTATTCGTTTCAATAATATTTAAACCAAAAAGTGACGCCACATCCGTATCCACACCCGATTTCTTTTCTCCTTGTAGCGCCGTGGCCGTTGGCGATCTCAGAAGTCTAAATTACACGGTTGCTATCGCCAACGGCCACGGCGCTACAAAGAGAAAAATATCGAAAGCGGATACAAATGTCGCGTCTCTTTTTTTTCTTTTTTAAATATTATTGAAATTAATAAATTTGTGAATATATAATCCTTGTCGGCGTAATCGACTGCTCCCGCTCAAAACATCGCCTTGGCATTAGCACCCGCCACAGAATCGCGGTTAAACTGAGCGTATGTTTGTCTCGTGAATTGTTCCCGAAGAGCTCGCTCACTACTCTAGCAACTTCAATGTTGCTGGGGTGGACGTTCGTCCGAAGTTGGTTGGTTTCGTAGCAGACGACTCTTGGCCAGCACACGACAGATAGGTTCCTTCGGGGCCTCGCATTTGGCGCAGGACACAAGACGCTCCCGTGACGTCGGGTCACGTGACTCGCTCCGACGCTCTTATTGGTTCGCGGAGCCGCTAGCCTCAACAGTTCGTCAAGTTATCGTGAAATGGAGTATAGTGAGAACACGCTGGCGGCGGGCGCCATCTATCGGTGGCCCTGGAACACTTCCCTTCTGTGTATAACTAGACCAAAGTTTTCGCAGTATTTGGGAAGTCGTCTAAGCGCTATCTATGAGAAATATCCCTCCGACGAATGCCAGAACATTGTCATAATTATTTCGTGCCCATGGTCAAAATCTTGCTACTTTAAAATTACAAATATTTAGACGCGGGTCAGACTCTGCTCTTGACACACTGTCGCCATCTGATCGATGGTGACGGTGTGTTTTTTCGCTGGAAGCGTTTACGAAGGAAAGCAAACGACTCAAGCACACCCAAACGCCAATGTGTGAACAGCACTAAAATAAAGTGCTGCGCAAAATGCGTGCCCATTTCAAATTGCTGTCCTCGCGGGTAACGATTGCAGTTATCATTGCACCATCTGTCTCTGGAGCTTTCTTTGAGACCAGATTGCACGAGAGGTGTTATCTTTGCTCTACATCCTGTCATGGGATCGTGCGTTCCTTGTTGGAGCCTTCAGTTGGCCACGATGACCGGGCGAATCGCCCTCGCGTCACCATAATCGCTATCTCACGTCGGAGCCATTGAGGCCACCGCCCGTGGTTTCGGATGTCAACGCCGTCTTTTTCACACCCCGGGCCGACTTACAAGGGTGTCCTTATCGCTGACTCGGGCTTTGCCACCAACGCCGAGGCTTGGACGAGCACTATCGTCGTGGTGCTGGTCATTCGCCCATTACTGGAACAACCCCTAGTAATAAATAACGCCAGATGGTGCCACTTTGTATACATTGTGGTTCAGCCTTGCATATATTTTTTAGACAAGGCTTAGCCTTGTTTTGCATAATAGTGGAGGTTACGCAAACCGCTGTCCAATCTAAAGGGTTCCTCGGCGGCCGTATGCATCCATCCATCATAATCCTATCTGATTTTTTCTTGCGTGTCTTCAATGTGGTTGGAATTCATCCATCATCGAAAATTAGCTCGTCACCGTAAAATGCATTGAAGCTGATGATGGAGGAAGAGCAATGCGCTGGAGAAGTGGAAATAGATTGCTTCATGTCGAGAACCATGATTATAACGAAAAAAGCTCGAATCAATTTGACCATTATAAATGGTTAGGCACCCCTGGACAGTTTTAGAAACAGAAAGACCGGAACGGCGTGTTATGGCTTGTGGCGGTCACTGGAAAAGGCGCCCGATATGATGCTTTAGAGCGCACATTTATACCTATATGGTTTTCTGAATTTTTTTTTTTTTTCGCTGGAAGTCACTTGGAATTACGAAAGTTTCGGGTTCATCGGAACTGCTGGTCTGGTCAGTGTTCTCCTCGTCTGTGTGATTTATTCCAAAGATCTGACGAAAGTACTTCCCTCGAAAAGAGGAAAGTGGACTTATCAGCAGCCCTCGACGCCATGCCGTAGTGGAAACAGGAATCCATCATGGAAAGGATGCTCCTGACATGTGCAGCCGACTCCAGACACGCGAGCCATTAGCGCCTTGACTAGCGCCATACTCCGTTTCACTTCGCGATAGACCGCAGAGGACGCTAAGAGCCATCGAGGCCAATCCAAGGCCGAGTCAGAGTCACGTGACCAATGGGAGGGACTCGGCATCGCGCTGGACGCGTAGTGGCGTGGTATGTCCTCAGCGCTGGATTGGCTCTGACGGCTCGATTCGTCCGCTGCAGTCCATCGTATATAGTGAAACAGGGTATAGATGTACCCGTCTGTTTTCTTTTGTTCTGACCAAACTTTCACCGCACGAAAAACGCAGTAGCACCACGCAAGACATTGTCTTTAGCAGTCGAGAAACAGTTTAACTCCGCCTTATACTACGACTGACTGAAAGTGAGTTCGGCAAACTTTCCGTCCTTTTCGCGGATACCTCCTTTTGTTGTCCGTACAACAGATTGCGCCTACAGAGCTGCCTAAATGAAGCCTACATATATGGTGGTTGAGATGAAACACCAATCCGTCATCCACTTAACCTTTACCCACACGGCGTAGCTTCAGGCAATAAAGTGGTAGATGCATCAAAATTAAGATGCATCGATCAAGATTATCTCGACCACCGATCAAACTTATATCAACTAGGTCGAAACAATGCTGATTAAGGTTAACTTTCTTCGTTTCACTTTCAAGTTGTCTCTCCACACCCTTTATTGATTTTCTCTCTCTCTCTCTCTTTCTCACTCTCGACATTGTCTCGATATACCGAACGATCAGTTCGCCGTCGGTTTCGCCATTCCCTGACAATACTATGTTCCTATAGGGCTGTGCGGCTGAAATTTGGCCGCGCATACGCAGCGCCACTCCTCCCCTGGCGAGGCACTCCCATACTTGTTGGCAGTACGAAGAGCAGACGACGCGGGAAGCTGGAGCGCGTGTCGTGCTGACCTCGCGCTTCGTAAAGTAATGTACCGAATGCAAAAGGGCAGGGCACCAATTATTGTTCTGCACTCAAATGCCACGGCATCGTGTTAAACAAAAATGTAAATATGTGTCTACCGAAAAGTTTTATTCGTTTCCTGGGAGGTGATCTAAGAAAGACCGCCAGAAGCATGAATCGCCAGCTGTGCGGAAGACAGGGCTAATTTTTGTTCCTCTATCTTGCCGCGTGATCCAGTAGTGCAGCTACGCTTACTTGTCACGTTAGTAGGATTTTCGTAGATCCCACCCAAGAGCATGCAAGAGTTTTGCGACTTGGGGGAACCGTCACTTTGAGGGTGGACTGAGCTCGCGTCCGCAGGTCTTGCAATCCACAGCTGACGTTCTACGATAAGTCCCTAATGTAGTAGCTGCGATGGTTCCCCGTGGCTGTCGACAAAGGAAACCCGAATATGCAGTTACCAATTTTAGGCAACTTTAAATCTGAGAACCAAGCTCACTTTGCTGACCCGCCAATTTTGTTCCCCGACGCTTGCAAGAGAAAGCGAGTAAGCGGCAAAAGATTCGAGGCAAAATGAGGCAGATAATCGTAGCCCCTATTGCGTACTGACTTGAACGCATAATTGAAAAGAAATTGACGGCTGTACACTAGTTTTTCTTTATATTGTTAAAATGATGTAGTTAGCCCACAACAGGTATAATTACTTTCTAATGAACCCTAAAAATTAGACACTAGCCTGGGTCGATGAATTAGAGCGTGTTGTCAATGTTAGGTGTGTAAAATGAAAGCAACATAAAGGGAAACTGGGCAGTAAACCTCACGAAGGTGAATAACTGAAAATATATGACTGAAATTCAAAATTAATTACATATTTCGTAAAGAGAAGTAATATTGACGATCCTTTCCTGGCGCAGGGTGTTCTAGATATACAAAGTATGACTGCGCCTAAACAGCAAGTACAAGAAATCACGCAAAAAAACTTTATTTGTAGTCATCCGCAACTGGGTTCAAAATTATCATTCTGGCGCCACATAAGAAAGGTAAAAAAAATGACAGCAGTTATGATGATAATGCAATTAATGCAAAGGTGCAAGCGAGCTGGACAAGAATGACGATAATAATCCCTGGAGAAGGGGAACAAGGGTACAAAGGACAAACACAAAGCTCCAAGGCTTTGTGTTTGTCCTTTGCCTCCTTGTTCCCCATCTCCAGAATTATTATCGTCAAGACAGCAGCACTGGCGCAAATGTGA
Source organism: Ixodes ricinus (assembly GCA_037355805.1). Lineage (NCBI taxonomy): Eukaryota > Metazoa > Arthropoda > Arachnida > Ixodida > Ixodidae > Ixodes > Ixodes ricinus. Next base: position 102,443 of record JAZHYW010046296.1, on the reverse strand, counting down.
GTAGATTAGCGATCACTCTTTTAACTCATAAAAGTTAGAGTGTGTTACTGACGCACGTGCGTGAATTGCGATTTTACCGCTTTGACGGCAGCGGTACACGTGCGCCAACAAAACAACGTGTCGCGGCGTGTAGTAAAAGTCTGTAGTGTTGTTGCTCGACCCGCTCAAAATGCCTGGGAACCAAACAGATAAGCTGTGGCCATATCCGCGTCTTTTTGAGCTGAAAACAGGTATGAGTGCTGGCCGTCTGGCAGTGCCTGCCTTGTCATTGACTTCATTAACATGAATTAAAACAACCGCGGCATGCTTCCAGCAGTCGGTAACTCCGACTTTCTATAGAACACTTGCCCGCGTTCAAGCAGTGTGTGCGACAGAGCCGCTGTGCGGGAAAAGACAATTGGAACAAGATAGCACCCTCATCTTTGTCCGAATATCTCTTACTTTCAAGAGCGAGCAAAACCATAAAGAAAAACAGCATTAATCTTCAGGCGGATATCATAGCGCGACGCTGTCTTGTACCTGCGGGACGCACTTCGCTGTCAAAAAATGTTCTTATGCCAGAATTATCTCCTCCACAGAGACCTGGGACACAGGCAACCTTTCTTTGCGGAGGTTCGCCTCCCTAAAAAAATACTCACCGTTTTTCAACAGACAAAAAGCGACAATAATATTGCAACGCGGCCGCAGTAACATTTTATCGTGTTCGTCGCCATTGCAACCGGACCTGCACTGCTATGGAGGGCGATTTTGCGCCAGAGCGCGGCGCCACTAGTATTGCTCCTGCGCGACCTCTGTACAACCATTCCGAGCTATAGCTGCCCAGTGATAATTGCGTGAATGAGTGTGCGCTGCAGTGCTTAGAAACGTCTTCTTATAGAAGTACTTGTTGTTGGGCTAGTTGGTGATGACTGTTTTGAACCATGGTTAAGAGCGCTGAAAAGATGAACACAGGAGAGAAGACAGCGCCCGTGTTTGTCTTCTCTCTTGTGTACGTCTTTTCAGCGCTTTTAACCATGGTTCCAAAATAGCCTTCTTATAAGTCTGCCCTTGGTTCGGACAAAGAGTTTTTATTAAGCTCGGCTTTCTTCTTCCATTATTATTATTATTATTATTATTATTATTATTATTATTATTATTATTATTATTATTATTATTATTATTATTATTATTATTATTATTATTATTATTATTATTATTATTCGCGGCAGTATTAAGACCGCAAATTTCTAGACACAGTTCTTGAGGAGTGATTAAATTACATGCAGGGATGAATAAATGGATGGATTAACACATGAAGTTAATGGTTACATAACTCATTGTTGACACTCAATTCTCTTCGTCAGACGTGCGCAATCGTTTCATGACCACTGAATTGTAAACATGCACGCGACACTGTATCAGCACTTGCGTTGCGGGCAAAACCAGTCAAAACAAGGCAGCACGTGCTGATAAGCGCTCGCAACCAAAGCCGTTCTTATCGGTTAACCTACAATTTCTTCGCGCAATCGAGTGGCAATAGGAGATAAGTCGGCGTCCTGGTGCTGAAGGAGGTTACGATGACGTCATGTCACATTTCCCGGACGTACGCTTTACTCCAGATAGGCAATGCTTACATCACTGGTCTACTGATAAACAGCGTTACGCACTGCTGTTGACTCTCGAGTATCTTATCATCGCTCCCCAGCGAGATCATTAGGCGATAAGAGTGCCGAAGATGGAATCACGGAGCAAGAATCGTGAAAACAAGCCAGAAACCTAAGGAAAGTTTAAATATAAAAGGGCGAACACGGACAGCACGAAAAAGGTTTTGACGAATCGGCTTATGACGGCTTTGACGAATCACTATCCCTCTTCACTGTCACAATTTTCTCTTTGATCGGCTGTTATCCCCTCCTCCCCTCTCCCCAACTAATGATGACCGTCTGGCCTCTGTCTATGACATACACCAGGCACGTAGCCAGAGGGGCGGGGGGGGGCCCGGGCCCCGGCCCCCCCCCGAAATGTTCCATTTAGCTGGGACCTCCTCTCCCCCCTCCCCCTCATACAGCATTTTGTCATGTGCGCCCCCCCCCCCCCCCGAAACAAAATCCTGGCTACGTGCCTGACATACACGCAGGGTTGGGCAATATCGCGATACAAATGCATCGCGATAGTATTTTAGAAATACATTTTTGTGTTTATATTTCTCTATTGCGTTACAATTTTTCAACTGTATTTTGTATTCCTGTGTCGAAATACATTTTTGGTTGTATTCCTCCATGGTATCGCGATACTATCAGGGGCAGGTGTACCTTGAGTCCATTTTCGAGGAGTCGCTTTCTTTCATCTCGGGCGCAAGAACGTCGTCGTTGAAATCCTACGGGGAGTACCTGTTTGTTGATAAACAAATATAGCGCAAATAGCCTAGGTCATGTTACTTTTATGTTCCTCGCATAAACTATACTTTGTTTCACCTTATGATGTACCGCAGGAAAGGCTACAAGCGCGAGCTCCTGCTCTAGGGCACATCTCGGCGGCACAAGCTCTCGTGCACCAAGGGCAGCTGCCAACGTTATGAGCTCGCGCTTCTAGCCTTCGCTGCGGTACAACATAAGGTGAAACGGAGTATAGCGGGTGCGCCCAACCAGTTCTACGAAGTATGAGAAAATCTCCAAAAGCTTTTTGACAAAACGTATTTCACTATCTGTATTTCTGCACGATGTATTCTTGTATTTGTAGCCTCAAATAATTTTTATATATTCGAAATGTATTTCCGACACGTGTCGCGATACCTTGTCTAGAAGTGTATTTCAGTATCATTACTTTAGGCACCTTTCCCATGTAGCCCAGTATTTGCATTTCAAATTACTTATCAGGGTATTTCTGCCCAACCCTGCACACCCTTTAGAATTTCCTCCTTCGCAAACCTTGTGACACTCTCTCTTTCTCTCTCTCTTCTCTTCTCTCTCCTCTCTCTCTACTCGCGATACTCAGCACGAAAGATGCGTTGTTCATGTCCGTCCTTACATATTTAATTATTTGTGTCTGGACGCTGTATACCAAAGCGCTCATCTAACCCTAAAAAAAAAAAGTAAAAGAAGCCAAGGCCGGCGTTTCTTAAACTGTCAGTGACGATAGTAACTACACTGTAATTCCACTTGGAAAAAAAGTTTTCGATTAGAATACTTTATGACTTGAAAAGAAAAGAAATTGACGGAAGAGTAACGGTCACTTTAAAAAGTGACCGTTACTCTTCCGATTGCTTTCAATTTCTAAAAACCACAGGCTTTTTTTTCTTTTTTGCAGGTTTGAAAATGTTTTTTTTTGTCCATTACTGGATTAGAATCACCAAATTATAAGCTACGTATTTTCTTAATCCACTAATGTTTGTAAACTTTCCTCCTGTCGTGAGACTTGGTTCGAGGATTTCTAGGTAGGAAAATTGTCCAAACAGAGGACGCCATCAGAAAGACGAGGAAAAATTATAACGGTTACAAGTTATTATCGTACTACCGGAAGTAACGGTTACGTCTTGCGATTACTTCCTAATAAATGTATTCAAGCGATCACAAACTTACTCCACTAATGTAATCGATTACAAGTATTCGATTACTTGTGAGGGAGTACCGGACAAGTCTGCAAGTTGCAAACAAACGCTCTATGGCTGAGTTCCACTCCGGATGTAACTCGATACCCGGGGCGGTTTCCGGACGTTGTCCACGAGGCAGTGAGCGGACGATGCACTTTCCGCAGGATGAGACACCTACGCTTACATCCCTTCACTATGGTGCTGGTGGTGTGTTTACCGCGTCGAAAGAAAAAAGTGTTCCATCGATTTCCGCCTGATGACGTCATAGAAGGTCACGCTGTCGCCTGCCGCGATCCTGGCGGCGTCCCAGCAGCGGTAATGGATGTGGCAGGTGCCTGTTCTGCTGCAGGTCGCGCTCCAGTGTGGCAGTTCACGGAGGCTTCGGCAGCCACAAGTTGGGACGCTGCGACAACAGCGACAGTCCCGTTCGCTCGTGCTTTTCGCCAGCATTTCTACGACCAGCCGCCAGGATCGTGACATCCGACAGCACTCCGGCTTCTGTGACGTCATTTTGTTGCCGCTTCAGGACCACCTTTGATGTATGGGAGGGATAGGGACTAGGGTGTAATATAGACAGGTGGGCAAACGGCCCATAGAAACCTACCGGCAGCGCCGTGACCGGATTGTGTACTCGTCTGTTTTTCGGGTACCCCCATTTGCGACAGATGGCGCTGAGGCGAGAGGAAAAAATTGGAATCGGATTTGCATGGAACTCTACGGGAGAGTGTGCAAAATAAACCGAGAGCACGACAGTCCTCCATTGAAAATCCACGAGAAACCATCTCCGTCAGTTTAGGCGGTCGCCACCGGTCGCCCAGCTAGAGTGACGCGTTCGCGGTGCTCCACATAGATGGCGCCACAAAAAAAGAGAAAACCGAAGGGTGACACAATCCGGTCGCTCATTTGGCTCTCGTTTCCCCACCTGTCTATCTTACACCCTGGATAGGACGCTAAACACACCAGTGAAAGACGCGCTCCAGGCACCATACTTTGACTCTAGGTCGTTTGAGGGTCGGAAGTGAAGAAGAGAACATCGATGCCTTTATAAAAACTTTTCCGGAAAGGCCAATCCCGGATTTTGACCTAGACATTGGTTCATCGTGCTGAAAGAAATAACGGGCTTGTAATGTTCTACAACTGATTTGTCAGGTTTATTCTTCTATTCCTGCGTTGGTGCCACGGTGGAAGGTCCGCAAAACTATGGACGCTGTGAACATTTTAGTAACTGCAATTTCGAAGCAAGATCTTCTCTGTTTTTCTTCGACACATGGACAAATTGACTCAATGAGTCAACATATCCATGGCGAGCGAAAAAACCCAAAGAATCAAAAGATCCAAAATAGTATTCCTCGATTCGCTGGATGTATTCACTTGGAATCTTCTCCACCATCTTCTCCCGAAAGTTCCAGTAACGGTCGCGCAACACGTAGGCGTTGGAAGAAGCTATATAACCACAATCTCCTTTTCCGCGATCACGGGAATGCAGTCGGTTACATTCCGGGGGTTTCTTTCATTACTGTACACGAACCGGAGATGATCGACCCTTGCAAACGCAGCTGTACCACGTGCATGCGGGTCCATATTACATAAGTGAATGACGTTTTAGCGAACAGCGGTTATTTGGGCGAACCGACGTTTTAGCGAATGACCTATCACTGAGACGCGTCTTAACCCACTTTCCGCCCTTCGTTCATGCCGCTTCGCGGCGACAGTCTGCGGTGGCTCCTTACAAAAATGTTAACCCACCTGGCTCACCCGTACACGCCGCTTCGATTCGCTAAACTTGTCTTTCGATGAACAGCGGGGGCGGGACTCCGCTAGGACGTCGTTCGACCAACTGAGTGTGTACTTTACGCAGGTTTAGCCTAAAGAGAATAATAGTACTGCTACCGTTTCGTCTCTGTGCTTTTTTCTTATTTTGCCCAAGACCGCGCTCTACTCATAGGGTTGCCCCCGGGCTACGGATGGCGCAGAAGATAAAACCGGCGCATACGCTCCACCTTGACGCTCGTGGTGAGGGGTTAGAATAAATGAACGAAAGACGTGTCGGCCTCCAGTCGGCGCTCTTATGGCGAGGGTTAGTTGTAGATGCAAGGGCACGTGTTTGCCGGTCAAGATCGTATTGCCCTTACTTCAGGGAAGGGGAGCCTTCTTTTTACAACGGCACGCGCCGTTTTCCGCCGACGCCTAGCCGCCCGTTATCGTCTGCTCTTTATTTATAGCCAGGATGCCGACACGCGGGAAAAGCGGAGCGGCGCCAGCCACGCCGTCGCGCCACGTGGCGTTCGACACTCGATGAATGGATGGATGGATGGTAGTTACGTATGCCCGTTGTATCAGGAGGTAGCTCGCGCCACCTACCTGACTCTACACTCGCTAAAGGGAATGGATGGTTGATATTGGCTATAGACGAACTACGCGGCACCGACGTCACGCCGCTGTCGGCATGGCACATGCGCAGAAGGTTCACCTGAGATGGATCTGATTTTGGCGCATGCGCAGTGTTTACACCCGGGGTGGGCAAACGCCTGCTTGTTTATAAACAGCGCTTTGGTGTATACATTTTGTATTGAGAGAAGCTTGCGCCACCAAGCTTAGAGAAATTTCCCCTTACCCCTCTTCCCCCCCACCCTTTTTTTTAAATTTTGTTCCAAACTTCGTCTTTGGTTAAATCATGTAGCCCCCCCCCCCTTAATTCTGTGTATTATCACACTTTTCTAGACTATCTCCGCCAATCTTCTAACCTCCCTTCTGTGATGGCAAACTCTTGATTTCCCCGCCGTTCTTCAATCATCGTGAGCAAAATCCAACCTTCCCGCCAAATCCGTTACCCTCTCGGGGGAGGGGGGAGGGGGGGGGGGGGTGTTGTAGGTGCGAGTCGGGCTGCTGCATTTTTCCTTCTCCGGGCGGTTGTTTGTCGGCTCTGCCCGGAAGCTGCGTTTCGGGAACACTTGCGCGAGTTGAGCGAAAATATGGCGGCACGGGTTGCATCTCTCTTGTCTTTCTCGCTTCTTTCCTCTTACGCTCTCTCTCTCTCTCTCTCTCTTCTCCCCTTTACTCTCGCTAACGGCGCACAGGTGCACGAACGAGCTAGTGGTGCGGGTAAAGCGTCGTTAGAAACAAGAATTCGTGGTGAATAGATGTCTACTTTGGCGATTGAGTTATCAGCTATACGTTTACATGGATTCAGCCATGATGCATCGAATCGGGAATTGACGTCAATGAAGGGAGAGGATGATTTGTTGCGCGTGATTGGCTCCCCTCGATTGAATGCGTTTTCGGTCGCATCCGTGCAGACGTAGCCATAGTCGGGTTTAAAATGAGGGCGACTTAGGCTTCCGCTCAGAAAGGCCATTAGACCAACAGAAAGCATCTGCTAAACTTTCTAACGTGCACCACTTACAGTCGCCTACAGCTTAAGAAACGGAGGGCCTGGCCTATTATGTTTATGATCCTTGCCTCGTGATCGGCTCTTTAGGGTTCTGATCGGCCGATGTGGCAACCTCATTTGCTGCGGAGCCATAAGAAGATGCTCGAGACTCGGCACGTCATGCGTTACGTAAACCGTCGGAGCGCAAGTTCGCCTGCTTGTTTTTGCGGAGGTTGGAGTGGCGTCAGAACCCGAGCTCTGATCGGCTCTGATTGAAGGATAGTGGGTAAACCTCAAGGCAGCTTGCTTTGAGGTCTACCCACTATCTTTCACTCAGAGCCAATCAGAGCTCGGCGTTCTGACGTCACCGCAACCCCTGCTAAAGTAGCAGACGAACCTCGCGCTCCGCATTGAGAGCGCTACTAGTGATTGAGACTTTGGAGGTGTCGAAGTTTCAGAACTATCCGTTCTCTGTTGCAAGCAGTTTTTCGGAAATTCGCCATTAAGAAAACGGCTGCCGGAGAAACTTGCAGGAAGGCTCGAAGAAGAATGGCGCCTGCTACCACTGGAACGGGCCCATGCGTTTTCTTATTGATTTTTTTTAATCGCTCGTATAAACCATATACCTAACGGTGGTTTCTCAATCTTTAGCATCTGGTCTCAACCGCTATAAGCGCTATATTTGGGCGGTGACGGCCCGCGTTCCGCGATGCGTAGTTTATTTTTACGTTGAGAAAAACGCGGTTCCCATTTCCCCCAAAACAAGCGGTAACAACGCGCGCAGCTGCCTCGGACCGATTTTAGCCGATGTGCCGGCTTTTTTGTCTTTATCGACACGTGTTTCATCTATCCGACTGCCGCTGTTTCTCCGCCTACTGTACACCGCCGCGGTTCAACCCGCATCCATCACGTGTATACACCTTTTGCAAGTGGGATCCTGTCTTAATCCGAACCAGGCAGCACCGCGGTCAGGCGGCCCACTTCCAGCCAGGACGTTCAGCTGCCATCGAACAATGTTGCCAAGCGGTCCTCTGTCGCTGTCAGCACAACTGAGCGAAGAATAAATTAAAAACATATATATGTTATAAACATGCAGGTGTTCTCTCGACTGCAAAAAAGCACAACAGTTAAATAAAAATACGTAAACCAGCAACAAATCGAAAAATTAGAAAATATCTATACTTCGTTTCACTTTATCTGCGAGCGAAGCCAAAGCTATAAGCGCGAGATCCAGCACTTTTTGCGTTTCTCCCTCAGCTCGCGCGCCTCGAGCGAAGCCGGAACGTACTGGAGCTTTCGTGCTCGCGCTTCCAGCTTTGCCTTCGCTCGCACATAAGGTGAAACGAAGCATAGAGTCTCAAAGCTTTCATCAGAAAGCGCCAGAAGCCGCATGGCCGTTGCATCAACGATGGCTGCAGCCTGCGGCAGCTCTTGCTTCCACGACGTGCTGGAACAGAGGCTGCGATCGTTAAAAAGTCAGAGCTCTGGCAACCCTTAAACAGCGACCCGTCCTACAATATTTGATGCTATTGAATCTGAGTGGATACCTCCCCTGCGTTCCGAAACAGTAAGTGTGTCGCTAATCCAGGCCGTCGGCGACACAGCAGACGCCGCCATCTTGTCATTGCGCACCTCAGTGACGCGCCCCTAGCCGTTGCCCTGGCGCACCCCAGCATGGCGGAAACGTTAGGCGGCGCCAGCATCGCCCGAAACCGCGGCGCACGGGAGCCCTTCTTGCAAACGCGGCATAGAGAAACGGTCACCTTTCATCGGCTTGGAACCGGAGGCTCGCCGTGACGCTAAGCGGCCCGTCGTGCAGCTGCCCGCGGCATGCAACGTGCACTCAAACTAGACCGACGGAATCATTCATTCCAGACGCGTTATCAGAGACGACTGCGGCAAAGACGACGACGACGACGCGATGCGGGAGAAAGTGGATATGGTTCTGGCGATTTGGAATTTGGGTCGTCCTTTTCTCTCTCGCTCTTTCTCTCTATCCGAGGACGGTTTTGAGACAAAGAGCCATAAAGACAAAACGAAAAAAAAAAAATACTATAGTCAAAAATGAGAAACCGGTAAAGAAAACGACAGAAACCCGAGAAGCCGCCGAGTCGGTAGCCTTCTGTCGCTGGGATGCGTGCGTGCTGGCGGCGAGGCGGTGACCGGGAGGGAGCGCTCGCGAGTCGTGCCGACTTTCAACGATACAGGAGAGATCGTATGAACGCCATGTCGCCCGTCTGGCGCCGCGCTGGAGTGCGAAAACTCTAAAGCGCAAGTGCGTGATTTCCGACGACCGAGTGGCCTCTGCCACGATCCTCTTAAGCAACCGTGGCAAGGGCGTCGGGAAGAGGTCTGACGGCATTTAAAGAGGTGAACTGCGGTCGGTCAATGACGGCGGTGGGGCTGCGTCCGATTATCGCGTGATACCTGTATGCGCAGATATAGAGCTGTTCGACGAAAAAGAGAGAGCAGTACATGTGTGTATTGAAATGGCAAAATGGAGCAAAGGCTGAGTGAGCCCTTTGAATCGCGCGGCAGCTTGTGCCAACTAACATGGTGTTTTCGGGCAAATTCTTGAGAACTTATTTGAGGGATTGAGACCCCGCTGGAACAGATTTTATATTGTGTTTACTTTTTTGGAAGTCTGAAGAAGAAAAAAACAACGATTTTTTACTTCAGTCCGTGTGCAATAGATTACAAAAGAGGCCACGCAAAATCCTATAAATACGTCATTTTGTTTCGTAACAGTGCAAGTGTAACGCTTAATTTGTATTTTAGTGTGAATCCTCTGAACGTTTAAAGGTGTAGGCCTAACATGGTGTAGACATATGTGTGCAGACCAACGGGTGGCACTCACTTTGTCCAACGACGCTTTAGCGAACGCAAGCGGAGTTTGCATCGAAACACAGTTTAGCGAATGGTCGCGGTCGCCACGAAGGCTTGGCGGTTACGGGCGGTCAGCTGGATTAACGTTTTGGTAGTGAGCCGTTGCAGAGACCGTCGCCGCGAAACAGCGGGGAGGGGGGGATGACGTTTTGGCGAACCGCCGTTCGCTAAAACGTCATTCGCTCATGCGATATAGACTCAAAAGCATGCTTCCAGCACTGCGGCATCGCAGTTTCCAGTGGCGCGACCGGAGTCACTCAGGCATGAGCTGCGCTGAGTATCGGCACTCCGTTCCACTAACACAGCGAGCGCGCCATTTTGGCGCTTTGTACAGAGCAGGACCCGCAACCGCCGATCATCAGTGATTCAAAACTGCCACTTTTGCAGCAGTAGATTCGGTGTTACGAAGCCCACGTATTAGTTTGCTTTGTCGCGAACCGTTTAAACATTTGTGGAGGACGGAAAAGGTTTTTTTTTTGTGATTTCAAATAAAGCTTCAGGTAACAGGCAAACATATAGCCACAATATGGCCAAGCGTCGTTACTCAGAAGCGTAGCCGGATTTAGGGGCACCAGCGCGCACCATATTGCTAAAAACAAACATGCAGCGAGAGCCGAAACGGTGCGTACGCCAGGCTAGTGCTAGCGGCGGAGTTATTTGCCACAGCGATTGTTTGTGGCTATGATGATAATTAAACAGCGCCCCCTATAGTTCAATCTCCTCGCCCATAGTTGAGAGGATCGCCGCATGATACGCAAATTTCCTCTGCTATATAGGGCCGTCAGGAGCGAGACAAATAAGCCGCGCTCATCTGGCCACACCGAGCGCCCTTCAAATAATTTGTGCGTTGGCGTCCCCGTGAGTTTAGCTGGGAACTTCGCCGCTAGGGGCGGCACGGTTGAATCTCCTTTTGCTTGGCTAGATAGCACAAGCCGTCCTCATATTGAGAGGGTTGCAGCCATATTCATCCATTCAACCATCCGGGTGTGGTGCATGTTAAGTGAACGCTTGTGCTTAGTAGCTTTATCGAATTTTTTCGCCATTCTACATTTCCGAATTTAGTTGATGATTGGTTAATAACAATATCAATAATAATAAAAATAATTATTTTATTACAAATGAACAAAGCGAGTGTGAATTCATCTGCCTAAGCCACATTGGGCTTGACTAGCAGCGTACTACAATCGGTGAAACAAGCGCCGCATGCAAAAGGAAACATGTAAAATAAAATTCATACAAGGAAATTGGAATAAAAAAAGCAAACTAGTGAACAATTTCATACAAACTAAAATTTCAGGACTTGAGGTCCTATTTTGTCCTTAAATTAAAGATAAAGGATAATTTGTTAAGAAATACTGGAGCATAATTACTACGAGCTCCTTTTCCAAATCTTGTCGAACATCTAGGTATCCGCAGACACTCTTTGAGGCTAAGAATACGAGAAGGTACATATAAAAATTTAAATTCACCATCCAAGAAATGCCTATCAACAAAGGCCTCCATCAACAGCGAGTTAAAATCAGGCAAATGCTATGCTTTAATATGTGTATGCCCTTTCTAAGGTATAAATCATAAGAAATGTACTTTAATCAAAGAACGCAGAATCGAACGAACTTGAAATTGCCAACGGAGAGCACAACGGCCACCGAGGTGAGAAGCTATGGCTAGGTGGCGCAAGCTGCCGACCATAAAAAAAAGGTTTAGATAGTGATCAATCCATCCATCCATCCTTTAATTTTCTTTTTCCATTTTTCTTTGCAATTTCTTTTTTTTTCACCTGTCTGTAGCTTGAGCGAGCTTAAGCATCTGGAATAAACATCTGGCCCGGCACAGATTACCTGAAGGAAGAAAAACGACGACAGACTTCCTCTCACTGCCGAGATGGCGCGCCAGTCGAATTCCAGGAACCAAGCGATGTTTTTGTCGGCCTTCACTGCTCCCTAAACTCATCATTGTCTCGTACAGGAAAGCCAAGACCAAGATGCACTCTCACTACTGCAGGCAACGTACGCTATGTCTGAACTCTCTTGTGTTGTTGTTGTCTTTTCAGCTATGGCTCGCGAGGTTCGTCGCATCGCTGGCTATTTGGACGGAGCTAACGGTTTGGCTCGATATGGCGTCAGGACTTCGTTACTTTTCTCCTAGGGGTGTGCTTCTGGGCCGGCTTGTTTAGCAACAGCCACTTATCGAGACAGGTAGGGGGAGACTAAATTATATCCGTCAAATGAGGCAGCTGTGAGGCTGACCCATCCTTTAACCATTAACGTCTCAGTCTTTATCAGGACCGAACAAGAACCGATGTAGAACTATTGTTGAAATGTTGTTTTCAACTCCTCTTCCGCATTTCAGTTACGTGTGTGACGGAATTCTGAAAACCGTTGACATCGATTTTCACGCGCCTCTAGTTGGCTGAATCGAGTAACTTGGCATGTTTACACTATTGTAAACTATGTGGAGTTTATATGCGTAAAATTCACATCATATGCGTAACCTTCGTGCGAAAATGAATGCGGCTATGTATCTTAGTTGGTCAGTCATAAAAATTAAAAGATTTGAAAACAAAAAGTGATCGGTTGCCGAGAGTGTTAAAGGGACCATGAAATGATTTTTCATATTGTTTCTCCTTAGCTTTCCTCGTCGTCTCAAAAGCGAAAAGAGCAATGACGGGATCGTGACGTAGTATTTTATCGGATGCAATGACTCAGGGTTCACACCATGATTTTTAAACGCACCACGGAACTTGTCATTCGCCAGTGATGATAAGCACCGTCGCGGCAACTCACTATACTTCGCCTCAGCTTGGGTCCAGACGCCGATGCTGCTGTTAATGATGCCGTGTGCCTCAGCGTGCTCGGCCCTGTAACGAGCGCGCGTGCTGGCAGGGGACGCTGGCGCCTGAGCGCGCGTGCTTGGCGGGGACGCTGGAAACGGAGCTGCGTCTGGACCTGCCGGCATCGCAGTGCAGCCGTCGAACGCGGAGCCGAATATTCGCCAGACGCGGATCCAAATGATGCGTCGACGGATTGATTGTTGACGAGCGCATACGTTCGAGTGACGCAGCGTTCGTGTCCCGTGCTTGAGCAGGGTTCGGCTGACGAGCTTAGGCACAGCGGATGCATCACAGCGAAAAGGCAGAGAGGTTTTGATGGAAAGGAGGTAAGAAATAGTCCGCTATATTTTCACATATTTGTACCGAAAAATAGGTTTCGGGTTTCCCTTGTGTGTGCTACTTTTCTTTTGGCAGCCACTAAACGATAAACGATTAGTAAAATCCCAGTCTGAAATTACTCATTGGCAGCCCAAAATTCATTCCATGGTTCCTTGGAAGTGCCGTCGCTTGGAGAACGTGGAGTGAAAAACCCGCGCCGCAGAACTCGAGGGGTTCTACAGGTGGAATCTCCACGCAGCTGTCCGTTGCGATCTGGATGAGCATCGTACCAGCCTGTGTTAGTGCAATTGCTACTGCGTGAATACCGCAAGGTAGCTCTGGTACTACACTGGCGAAATTTATCATCTGTACAGTAGAGACGCTTGAACTTAATTAGTGCTGATAAACTTCCCCGCCACCTAAACGTACAGATAACACTCTTGTCTGAGACGGCCTGAAAGAACTGTTCCGCGATAACGTGCAATTGCGACTAGCTTTACTTTCCCTCTGCTTAACTGCTGCTTTCATTCGCGATGTATCAGATAGAGTGCTGTTTCAAGCCAGACCTGCACTCGTGTCGGGCTATAGTCGTGCCACGGGGGCTGGGCGCCGGTGCGGATGATTACATCAAACGTGTTCGATTATCTGAGAACATCATCGTCTTTTCAACTCAGGTTTTTTAACTCTATACTTGTTTCTAACTGTATTCGCTAGCACAGCACTGTCATCAAACCGTTACCTTTATTGCCATGCCGCGAAGCTGGCCGAAAACATCCTGTGGTGAGCACGTCATGTTATACGTCAACCGCCATGTTACGTCGGGGTTCTTCTTCTGACCAACTGTATTTCCGTTTTCCCTTCCCCGATCTGAGCAGCCAGTTAGAGCCATGAGCTCCGTCAACGTGCTTCGCTCTCTTTTCTATTTCCTGACAGCGTGCTCTAAAACGTCTAAAGCTTCACTGCACATTTCCAGCTCGCAGTCACGATAGCGGTATTGACCTCGGCGGACGCTATATAAGACATCCCAGCCAATCTAGCGCTATGAGCATGCATGTCACGTGACAACTCGCCACTCCCGCAAGCTACGGGACGCTAAAGATTTTTAGTAGATCGCCCCAAAAGAGAGTTTTAGTAGATCGTTCCGATACTTCCGATACCCCCGATAACGATATCATATATGTAAGCCAAAGGCGGAGGCAGAGTATCGGGTATCGTTATCGGAGTCATCGGACGATCTGCTCAAAACTCTCTAATACCTCTGCTAACGATACCCGATAACGATACGATACATGCGCAAAGGCGGTGGCTGAGTATCGGGTATCGCTATCGGAGTCGTCAGAACGATATATTAGAGAGTTTTAGAGAACCAGTTTTGCGCATCCGATACGGTATACGATGGGCGCCCTCGGTACGAACTGCGCATGTGCGAGCCTTCTGTGGTAGCGCATGCGCAGTTCGTACTGCGAGAACCAGTCGTACCGTACGAGATGTGAAAAAACGGTTCCCTAAATCTCTCTACTAACACGATACGGGATAGGCTACGAGGGTTTGTAGCGTTTCCTGAGGGTCATCGTTAAGTAACGCAAAATATTGGACAAACTTTATGACTAGAGACTTTTAGCAGATCGTTCCGATACCTCCGATTCCGATACCCCCGATAACGATACGATGCATCCACAAAGGCGGCGGCGGAGTATCGGGTATCGTTGTCAGAGTCATCGGAACGATATGGTAAAAATCTCAAATAGAGAGTTTTAGTAGATCGTTCCGATACCTCCGATAGCGATACACGATACGATGCAAGCGCGAAGGCATCGACGGGGTATCGGGTAGCTTTATCGGAGTCGTCGGAACGATCTACTAAAACTCTTTATTATGTATGCATGAGGTTTTATGTCAGCCTCAAAACCAACATGTCAAATTTAGGCTCGCCACCCACAACTAAACAGCATTCTCTCTCTCTCTCTCTTTCTCTGCATCTTCCAGGCCTCCTTTTAACCTTATGTGGAAAACCGGCGAGTTGCCCGCGGCTCTTGCGCGTAGGAAACACTCGGGAAAAGGCGTTGTGGGCGACTCCATACGAATATGCTGGAGTCCGCCTTTGGTGTTACTGTCATGCTCGGCGAAGCATGCAAACTTAAAAAGGCTGTGGTTCACAGCGACTTGGCGTTTGAGCGCGGTCGGCTGCGTCGCAACCGCTTCTAACCGTTTCGCCCGGATAACACACTGGCACCATCTATGAGGGGACCCCGCGTAAAACTGAACCGAAGGGTTTGCGCTATTTGTGCGATCATCAAATCCACGCACCGTCTACGAGAAACGGTCACTTATAATCATTGTCGGACTTATTTCAAGCGTCGCGGTGAAGTAATGATGCGCGAAATGTACGCAGATCGGCAAGCAATGTTCCACGGCTACTTCATAGATGGCGTAAGTGTATTCTTTCGTCGTGAAGCGGTCGCGAGCGCCCGCTACGCAATCGATTTTGTTCGAACGCAAATCTGGGAACAGCCTTTCAACATAAGCTATCGCTCCAAGTTTCGTTTGGAGTTTTACGTTTGGTGTCGTCGCCGCAGCGCATGCGCTTTTGTTTGTAAACAGGAAGAATTTGGCGCTTCTTCCAGTGTCGCGGATGCCAGCTGGGATGTGCGCGTGTGCGTGTAGGCGGAAAATAGGGGCGGGGGGAGTTCTACGGATTTAGTAGTCGCTCCGGGCTCCGCAGAGCGCGACGTTATTTCACCTTTCCATTCATCAAGCCCTGTTTGTTTGCTGTCCTTGTGTGCATGGGAGGAGGAGGGTAGGATGGCACGGAAGTCACGGTGGATTTATTTCAGGAGGCAAAGTCACCTGGGAGTTTGGCTGGATTCATTTCGTCGAAACATATGGACTGGAATTCCACGACATTTGCGACTGAAGTTCCACGATGCTCGCAAGTGGAGTCTTGATGATGCTTGGAGTTTAAATTTCATGATTCTACCTATTGAAAATCTATGATATTCGGAACTGTAAGTTTGTGATGTGTGCACGACTATAACTTTGAGCTGCTCGCCACTGGAGTTCGATGATGCTCGCCACAGAAATCCTTTGACGCTCAAAGCTAAACCTCTATGATGCCCGAAACTGAAATTCTCGACGTGCACGCCACCAGATTTATATTATGGTCGCAACTGCAACGATGTGACACGTGGAACTTCAATTTTGTGATGCACGCACGCCTAGAACTTGAAGCTCTCTCGCAACTGGATTTCGATTATGCTCGTCCTTAAATTCCAAGGAACTCGAAACTAAGGTTCAACGACGCCTCTCAAGTGAAATTATCAGGTGCACGCAACCGGAATTTTGTTTCTCGGAACTGAAATTTCAGTGATGATGATGCGCGGAACTGAAATTGTGAGATGCTCGCAAATGGAATTTAATTATTTTCGCATCTGCAATTCTGTGATGCTCGGAAATGAAATTTCATGATGCTCGAGACCTTAAATTCGGTGATATTCCCAAATTAAAATCTAAAATGCTCAAAACTGAAATCCTATGACTCTCGCAACTGAAATTGTATGAGGCTCACAAGTAAACTTTTATGATGCTCCAAATGGAATTTTGAAAAACTCACAACTTGCTCGCAACTGAAATTCGGCGATTCTCTCAAGTGATGATGCTTTCAAATAGAGTTACCTTTTGCTCGCAGTTGATATCATTGAGCTACTCGCAAATGTGTTTCTCTGATTCTCGCAACTGATGCTGCTCGAAAATGGAAGTAAATGTTGCTCTTAACTGATTAAGCTCGCTTCTGCTAAGATGCCGGTAAATAGAATTTTATACCTTCCACTTAAATGGATTTATGCTAGAAACTGAAATTGCATTATACTCGCAATTTAAATTCGTTTATGCCCTCAACTGAGCCTGTGCGATATGGTCACAACTGGCACTCCAGTCATGCTCACAGCTTAGACCTCAATTATGCTCATAACTAAAACAGTTTTATGTTCACAGCTGGCATTTTACGATCCTCGCAAACACAATAAAAAACTCTCTTGGCGGCAAGCCTCTCCAACTTTAACACTAGCCGAACAAAAACAAAATTTCCGATAAGCAAATTCCCTACTTTAAGAAATTCCTGAAAGTAAGAATTAACATCGTCTTAATTGTCACGCTGAACGGCGTCTTCGACAAAAGAATGCAGTCATTATCATCAACAACAAAAATACACTCAGTACAGTTTACAACCGCTTTAAACACATTATCGTATCTCGTTTGATTTTCTCTTAAGGACTATGTAACTAACCGAAAACCAGATTCGTGCTTAGTTTAAATGTAGTTAATATAATAATTTAACCGCATTTCTACAGGATGGCTCCCTTTAAGCAAACATCGGTGGCGGTGTAACAGGAGAGAAAACAGAAGAGAATGGAAAGAGTGTAGGAATGAGAGAAACTAGAAAGCCGAACATGACTGGCACACGGGCGGACGCCGCGTTTTCACACCTATATTCATCCCGGAATAGGTATGAAAACCTATTGCGGGAAAACTTGGCGTCCAAGATTGAACAAGATCTGCGTGAAAAGACGCCATCGAATTCTCAACTGCTATCGTCTGACGTATGACGTACCTGCGAAGAGGAGACTTTTCTAGAATGTTTTCTTTTTCTTAAAATGTTTTTTTTTGTTTTTTTTTCTTATTCGCGGAATGAATAAGCTGCTGTGAATGTTTTTTGCCTACATTTTTTTTAGTGGTTTTCTATTTATTTCTTTAGCTGAAGGTCGTAACGCTTACGAATGTCTATAGTCGGTTTCCCACCTCTTTCCACTTTAGAAGAGCGATCGCTGGGGAGGAGGTGGACTCTCCCCCTCCAGCGTTTCCCCTGCTACGGTGGAAAGAGGTGGAAGATTTTCCCTGAACACCTAACCTGTTACCGACTACAGACAACCGAAATCGTACCGCCTATTTCACGGATGCACGCTATATAAATTACCGTTGGGTAGGTCGTTTACGGAATTCAAAAACTATCTATATTATACACGAAAACACAAACACACACACAGAACACACACACACATGCACCCAGGTTTCATTATCACGGACGGAATTAACCACTACTTAGAATTCGCGTTACAAAAAATTGTTCCGTGTCAACGCGGCGTAGATTTTTTTTTATTTTTTTAGTTACGTTAAAACTGTTTACTTTCTAAATCACGCGCCCATAAAAAAAAAAGATCGTTTTTTTTTAAATTTTAGGAGGACGTTAAACGTATACTAGCAGGCTTTCCCGCGTCAAATACGTAAATCTCACAGTTCAAAAATGCGGCGTTATCTGCACAGGTTGTGTCGCGTTCCGTTGTTTGCTCCAACCAGCGCGTTTGTGACACCGCCGCCAAGTTACGCTCGATTAACCGACCTCTATGCAAAATCGAAGCGATCCTAGCGGCGTATAGTGCCGTGCGAAGCATCCTGGGAACCCTTCGGCCACAGTTTCGGTTTGCCAATCTCACAACACGATATTCCGTCACGACCAAATCCAATGGTTGCATTTTCGATTATCTGACTTTTCTTAAAGTTATAATACTGCAGGTGTCGCCTACCAATACGAACAAAATGCAGGGTTGCGGTTCTTTGGGGAAGGGGGGGGGGGGGGGGGGGGGGTTGACGTGCCAAATTTTGTGGACATGTAAACAGGATTGCGAAGGTACATGATAGTAGCCGCTATAGTGGGCCGCTCATCCCGTTCCATCTTCTCCGCAATGGGGTTCTTAAATTATCCGTGAGTGGGGAGGGTCATCACTGGTAGCCAGGTTGCCAGAAAGGTGCTGGGACGCGGCCCGACCGTACTCTCGATTCCTCGCTAAGCCGGGTCCTCACGGCCAGCTGGAGGTCTGTGTTTCAAACGGGTGCTTTCGCGAGAATGAATGGGTGTAATGCAAGCGACCGCTGGACTTTATTTTCATGCAGTACCGAGAGGCATTCCTTCGTCGACGGGGCGATCGAAATCGAAACCATGCTACTCCGTTCCATTCTCAAAGAGGTCCCATAGTGCAATGCGCGCAGTGTTGCATGCAGGGATTTTTGGAAGTAGTCTATGGAACGATTTTGTTTTTCTTTCTTGCGTATCATTCCTCTTTCTAGTGTTTTGAGAGAGTGTTTTGACTGACGTGCTTACAAACCAACGCCACCGCAGCGGATATACGTCAGAGCTCCGCGGTGGTGTATAGACGACGTACGTCCATGATTTAGTTTTGTTTAATCGTTTACTTTTTTTTGTTTGTTTCTTTGTTAACGTGGGCAGTTGTGTCTTTCTCGGGCACGCCTCCTGCTAACAGTGCAGCGACACGCACATCCCTACGCAGGTGCGCTCAGAGATAAATATAAGATTTTTTTTCTTTTCTCTTCTCTATTCTTTTTTTTATTTTGTTTTTGCTTTTTCCCCAAACAAGTCCAGTCATTTCCGGAGCGAAGCGCGTGCTATTTATTTTCTGGTTATAAAGGTTTTTACAACAAGGTGAATCACGAGTTCTTCGCTCCATTTTTCTCTTTTCTTATTGTTGTGGTGAATTTTTTTTTCCTGACGGGAAATAGAACATTCTTCGTTTTTAAAGTTCAAGTTCGAACTGTTAAATTAATATTCTTTTTTTTTTCTCGTCGAAGGTGGCTCTATCTTCGCTTCTTTTAGACTCACATTTCGAAATGTTTCGAACGGACTGCTATATTTAGTGCCAGCAAACTTGACAGGACGGAACAAACACAGCACCCGCGGCTTTTGTCTGAATACGAACTGAGCAGCTATGCACGCTTTAGATAAGAATGATATACGTGCGTTATTCGACCTCGCTTTACCATACAAAGAAAAATCATTTTTTAGGCCGCGTGTTTCAAAGTTTCAATGAAAGTTGTATCATTTATCATTTGGACAGTGCAACTACAAAATTGTGTGATTTGTTGCGAGCTCAAGATACCCCTATAGAGTGCGCAGGCATATCACAGAGTTTAAAATTTAAATGAAAAGAAAAAAAGTGAATTACTTGCCGCAAACGGAATTTCGTCTGGACACAGTGTTACTGTGTCCCGAAGAATATTCATACATGACGCAAATATATTCAGACATGACGTCCGCGGAAGACTGCCAAGTGGCGTCCAAAACACATCTCGAACATACCACGCCAATAAAGTTCGACCTTGTCCTACTTACGTTCAGGTCGTTACTGCTGAGATGTGAACCGTATCCAAGCAAGCAGTGAAAGCTCGTTGATTAGTTGCTCCGCATGCGGCCATGAGACCATCAACATTTCTAGTGGATATCATTTCACTCATCCATCCATCCAACAGATTCGCTCGATGCAGGACAACTGGTCTAGTTCCCACTGGAGTGGCAAACAGCGATTGTTACGCCCGACAAAGTTAACAAGCTCAACCTTTTGGTCACGGTTTTCGCTAGTACTGCATGCTTGCTTACATACATGTATTTTGTAATAAACCAATAACGGTCGAGAAAAAAGGAAAAAAGAAACGTTGTTGACAAGGTGTATTTAGCGTGTCTGCGATGTATGGTCCTTTGTCGTCATAGTGGGTGCTTCCATATGGCTGAACCAACAAAGCTCTTTATGTGTAGCATAGAAAACAAAAAAGCGATAGATATGCAGTAAGTCCACGATGAGTAGAAGCTTCGAGAGAAAGAGCGTCACGCTCCGGGTTTCACGCGAAGCGATCAACGAGCCTGATCCAACCATCGCGCCCCTAGCGGCCGGATTGTGAACTTAAACCCATTGGGACAACAACAGCGCGAATTATTTGTCTGTGTTCCTTGACGAAGCGCCCGGCTGGTGTAGCCCAAACGCTCGGTCAGAGTTCGGCTTGGGCTCGTGTTCAGGGTACCAAACACGATTCCCAGCAACACTCGTGATCAATCTGAGCCCCGCTTTCGATACAGCAAGATGACGTAAAAAATCCAGTGTTTAGGCCTAGTGTTAGGCAAGCACCGAGCTCTGTTGAAAACAATTGCTCAACAAAAGCGCCCCCTATCCGGAGAGAAAGTCAGTCTGCCTCTTGAGCAGGACTTGCGGTGACAGTCAGACAGACGCCGAGCTCTGATTGGCTCTGATTGCGCGATAGTGGGTAGACCTCTAATGCTAGATGGCTTGAGAGTCTACCCGCCATTTTTTTCTTTTCAAATCAGCCAATAAGAGCTCGGCGTTCTGACATCATCGCAGCCCCTGCAAACGAAGCAGACAGAACTTGCGCCCCGCATAGTTCGATCTCCTCACCGAAACAAGCTGCCAGTGTCTTTCAGGTTTACGCTGGGGCCATACCGGAAGGTACTTCCGCTGCCACCACACTTGTACCGTGTTCATTGCAGGTAATCAAATTACTTTTTTATCGATTACTCGGGTAATTTTGTAATCATTTGGTTACTTTTATTACCAAGTGATTGCAATAGTAGAATCCTCGAACTATACGTCTCGGATAGGAGAATGGTCGACCAAAATTGGTGGATTGATAAGATCAGTAACTTATAATTCGGTGATTCGAATCCTATAATGGACAGTACAAAATTCCCGCTTTCGAAACCTGCAGAAAATTCTCTTGTTTTGAAAAATCTGGAGTAATCGAAAAAGTAACGGCTACTTTTTTGTTTCAAGTAACGGTGAGTTACTTTTCATCCCAAGTAGTCACGGAATATAATTGTATAATTTTTAACCCAGGTTAATTGAAATATATTACTTTTTTTTCGAGTGACTCGTACAAGACTGGTTACCACACATTTATCTATCAGAACAACCCGGATAGTCAGATGTCCGTTGTTGCATCCTCTATAGCAGGATAGTCGGTGTACGCAAAGGAAAAAAATGAGTCCCCCCCCCCCAGCCGCTCCCTTCCCTAACATTTGGTCTGTTCACTCCAATAAAGCGATCCCTCGAACGAAGTGACGGTTGCGGCAGTTAGGTATGGTGGATGGGTGGGGGGGCCACAACTACACCCAATCTGTTGGTGGCGGAACGCTACATGTGGTTCCGTGTGCGTCAGTTTGGTTCCCGGATGGGGGTAAGGGTTTACCGTGTTTACATGCACGATTGCGGTATTATGCTTGTGTTAGTTTGAGTTTGGGACGACGGTCTTTCTCCATTCGTGTTCTCACAAATCAATGCTAAAAACTAAAAAGAA
Source organism: Ixodes ricinus (assembly GCA_037355805.1). NCBI lineage: Eukaryota > Metazoa > Arthropoda > Arachnida > Ixodida > Ixodidae > Ixodes > Ixodes ricinus. Next base: position 80,324 of record JAZHYW010046296.1, on the reverse strand, counting down.
ATAAAGCGAAGATTAAGTTGACGAAGTGAACAAGTGGAGCGCTAGTGTGGTCCGATTTTCCGTGCAAGTTTCGCTTCCAGGTTATTGTCGCGTAATATTAGCATTCTTTTCTTACACATAAAAAACTATTTTAGTGTTTCTGAACCGCCATAAGTGGCTCATAACCGCTCTGAGTCTAAAGCATGATTTTCAGATTCGCATTCGAAACCACTCCTACGACAGTGGATATTAATATATGTATGCGTAAATACCATGCCGCTTCCATGTCTATGTTAGACGTTTAATTCCTCCAATATTAGAATAAAGGAAAACATAATAATCTCAAGAAAACCTGTAATGTCTGGTAACTATATCCTCTATAGTTACCAGACACAAAAGCACTCACAATAAATGAACTACCAGAAATTAGGTAAACGGAGCAGAGCGCGTTGGATGGAGTACTACACGGAAAGAATAAAAACACTGAAATATACGAGACAGACTGTGTGTCTGTACTCGTATATTTTCAGTGTTTTATTCTTCCGTATGAACTGAGAAGCCATTATCTATAGAAACCTGTTCAGAGATGACCTTCGACAGTTTGTCTCTCTTTCCCGGTGATCCTGTCGCTGCAACGCATGATTTGCGCTCACAGAATACTCCTGTTGACATCCCAATGGTGTCATTATGTCCCACGAATATCCCATGAACGCCCCCTGGATATCTCGTTGCCCTCTGTCCGCGTTGGCTCTCTCGAGTCTCTCCGTAATTACTAAATACAGCGCTACTCGAGGGGACGTTCGCGGCATATTCGTAGGACATAATCGCACCATCAGGCATGCACAAGGGATATTCTCTGTTCCGTTGTGGAAAAGCGGCGATCGGGCGTTGGGATATCTGAGGGGACTCCGTGGGATAATCGTGAGACATTACGACGTCATCGGGATGTGTACGGGATATTCTGTGTTCTTTTGCGGGAAAACGGGAAATCAGGCGTAGCAATCTTCAGGGGACGTACATGTGATATTATAACGACATAATCGGGATGTTCACGGGATAGTTTGTGTTCAGTTCTGAGTAAAGCGACAGTCAAGCGTCGCGATCTCCGAGGGGACGTCCATGGCGATATCCGTGGGACATAACGACATTATTGGGATGTCCACGGGATACTCTGGTCCTATGATGAGGAAAAGCGGCAATCAGGCTCTGCGGTATCCAGGGGACTTTCATGGGATATTTGTGGGCACATAACGTTGCAGTATCCATGGGTGCATCTATGGGATATTCGTGCGACATAACGACGTCATCGGGATCTCCACGGGATATGCTGCGCCGGAAAAGCGGCAGTCAGACGTTGCGATCTCCACGGGACTTCAATGAAAATATCGTGGGATCTAACGACATTAACGGGATGTCCGCGGGCTATTCTGTGCTCTGTCGTGGAAATGCGGCGATCAGGCGTTGCAATTTCCAAGGGACGTCCACGGAATATTCGTGAGACATAACGAGGTCATCGGGATATCCGCGGGATATTTTGTGTTCTGTTTTAGAAAAACCAGAATCAAGCGTACAGCTATCCCCAGGGGACGTCCATGTGATATTTGCGGGCACTGGGCACCATCCACTTAACCTTGACGCGAGACCCCTATCTTGGCACGCTTTTACGTCGACGACACACTTGACTGCGAGTGTGCAGCGTACGTCAACCTATGACTACCTCGTGGGTAACCCTGTCTGCATCAGCAGAGTCAGAAGCAGCGCTGCCGGCTTTCTGCGTGAGAGCATGGACAGTTGCCAGCTAAGCGCGAATTGTGTGAAGTGAGACAACCAAAAGCGACGCGACGATTGCAGACTGCCAAAAGCGCTCAAATAAAAAAATAGAGTGAGAGGAAGAGCTAAAAGTCAGTTACGGGCGGCTACCGTACAGCTACTCGAGTACTTTTCGAAGTCCAGACACGCTGACTACAAGGCCGTGCCAAAGGACAGTTGGGCAAGCGTTGGGCCACTCGACGCTGTGAATCGGATTGCGCTAATGCGGTTGGAAATGGTGTCGAATGTACGCAGTCTTTCGACGGCGGCTCTTTCACAAACTGCGCGACGGCCTGGCGAGTTTATATCGATCACGTCACGCTGTCTGGCGTATAAAGTACACTGTATTCTCCGCAGGTACTCTTTCCCGCAGCAATAAAACTTGTTGCAGATAATACATTTTTTTCGTGTGAGCCGTCGAGCGGGGAGCAGTTTTGAAATTGATCCGTTGCGTTCGTGGACAGATGGGTGGATGCACACGCCTGAACGATATTTCAATTATGTAGCGACTTAATTGCACCACCTAGTAGTGTTTTTTTTTGTTTTTTCACACCATGCATATACAAGCGCCGTTTCTGTTGATCGTTTTCATGGCAACAGGTGTTCCCCTTGCGTGCAGTGTTTGGCCACCGTAAGATCGCTGCTTTCGGGCGCTACCGCCCCTCTTTGTCACGTGACCCTCTCTGTCTAATAAGGAGGTACGATCGACGTCGCAAGATGGCGTCAAAACAACATTGGGTCACCTCTTGATGGTATTAGTTGAGTAAATAAAAACAAAAGAACAGAGAAGGCAAATCGAAAGCTTGTCTTCCCATGTGATACGACACAAACGAAGGAAACAAATAAAGCTTTTCTTGTTTTTACAAACATAAATGCGAATGAAATCTCCATATATCGAACCATGCTCGGCAGCGCTGTGTAACGAGAGAAATTTATATAAAAATAAGCTGGCATTGTTCGTGTCTCCTAAATGTCGAGGTCGCTATTCTTTTTCTTTTTTTTTAGCGTTACGAGGTCTAAATTTATTGTAAACAAAAAGACACCTGCTTGTACAAAAAAAGTCAATAAAAGGTCAACCCACAACACTTGTTATCCTTTCCGCATTTATTTCAGTCTTGACTAAACAAACTGAAATACTAATAAAGAAAGACATATCTTGAAACGGACCTCCGGTTGGGCGCGTACAAAGAACGATAGGGACATGCACAGTCGGATGGTTCGTGAACAGAATATGCGGAAAAGCTTAAATGAAGAAACGAGCTCTTTACTACCAGGCAAGTTGTACATGTGGATCAGTTCGTAGGGCTGTGACGGAGAAGTATATTGGCAGTAGGTTTTAAATGGTTTTAGATGCGTCTAAACTTAAAGTTCTAGTTGCCGTTGTTGTTGTTGTTTGTTCTAAGTTATTGCATAAGAGATAACGCCCTTTTAGTGTGCAAGCCACACACTGATGCTTATCCATCACGGAATGTTCAGCAAGTAAAATAAACACCTAATGTGTATATGCGCTTACCTCCGCGTGACAATACAGTGTTAGCATTTCATTCTATTCTTCACGACAGAACAGCAGTCGCAATATTGATGATGCGCGAATTCGGCCACTAGCAACGCTACTCTGTATTTTATCGTGTCGACAAAAAAGATAAGAGGACTTGAGTTCAATCTCCTACTGCCAGAGAACGAACCAACAAAGCGAAAGACACTACAAAAATGTATTTCATGTGTAACTAGCACGGGTTCAACAACTGTTTGAAAAGCCTATGCCCTTCGACGGGTTTCCGCTGCCAAGCCGCCACCGCGTTTAAAGATACTCCGCCGGCCCCATTACTCTCACTCCCCTACGCTATCTCGCTACTCACACCCTCCTCTTCTAGACGAGAGAGAGAGAGGAGACGCGAAAGTTCCTTGAACGGTCGGGCAACCCTTTCAAAAGAAGGCCTAGCATCGGAGAGCGGCCACGTGATCGGCCAATCGCCTCCTTGGCATTCCCGCCGCCGTGGAATGCGGGAGGCCAGACGACCAGCGCCGGCTCTTCTCGAGATCTTGCCCGATCGCCACAACATCGGCAAGGACAAACAGCAAAACCGCAGGGGGCGGTCCCATGGATCCCTCGCGCAGTCTCCTCCTCCGCTTCGGCATTGAAGATCGATGGACCAGATTGATACCGTCCATCCATCTTGGGCACCGGCGACGGCGGCGGTGGCGCCTCGATGACCACGTGACACCCTGGTACCACGCGACCCTCTGGTCAACCGAGGTGAGCCGGTCGCCACCCGCTGGGCCACCGGCGCCCGCCGGCACGCGACCGCGGGGACGCGGGGACGCGGGATTGGAACCGGCGCGAGTGAAACCACACGCTACTTGAAAACAAGTCCGGGTTTGCCACCACCAGGTGTGGGTACTGCACGGACACCAGCTTCACGTGAGGGTGAAGCGTCTGCGTAACGCCGTTCCGACAACAGCGCCACCGCAGCGTCGTGACAACGTGACATCGAAGTTGAGCGTTGGTGTACACGCCGAGCAAGTGGTTCAAAACGCCAAGGTTTAGTGCAGCCAAGTAGGCACCTCGTTGGCTACAGCGTGTCACGGCATCATCGCTAACAACTAGAACTCATACATCATCAAAGCCATCGAGGCCCATGGCGTGTTAAAATAGGGGGGTAGTTAGTTAATATATCTCGTCCATTTGGTGAGAACCCACTGTTCCTACTTCGAATGACATTAGCTGTCGTCATGAAACCGCAGCAGACGTTTGTGGCTTCAGGGAATGCTCTATAGTCGCAGCATATCGCCACCTAGATATGTCGGTAACTGTGCACTATACACGACAGGGTACAATGACCAACGCCACGAAATGCTGCTCGTAACAAGACAATGTATATTAGATATACCTGAGGGACTAATGCAATTAATGCAAAGGTGCAAGCGAGCTGGACAAGAATGACGATTGTGGATCTGTGTTCCTCCTTTGTCCCTTAATTGTTCCCCTTTTCAAGGGATTATTAGCGTCATACCTAAGAGCACGTCGCGATGGAACCGATCTCAGATCATAGCTGATGTCTGGACTATCCCCCTACCTAACGATTCCTGGGTCTGCAGAAGACGCAGTCTCTCCAAGTTGTCCGATGGAAAACGACGCACTTCGAATATGGTTTGACCTGTTGATTCCTGATGTTCATGTGTACGAACAAGAGCATTAATGATTACAGTATTATTGAATATTCTTTGCTTTTCTGGGAAGTTCCAATAGAATCTCAGATTTTTTCGAGCGTTCTCGTCTGGAACGGTCTTAAGAACACAGCCAATATAAAGGGAGCCGTGGCTGGCATCATCGAGTCAGTCTCCTTCCTTCTCCAACGCAGGATGACCGGTATCTTCTTTGGGGTTTCAGTTGAAGGAACAAGTTCGCCTCGTTAAACATTTCATTTTAGGTTTAATATTCCAGTTGTTGTTGTCTTTTTGTGATACTATTGACGCCCCTGTCATTGACTTGATTTCGTTCCGATGCGTACGGGGACGCTGACGATGCAGTAACCTTATTGGACGGGAAAGTGAGAGGCCGATGTATCTGGGAATGACAATGAGGAGGATGTCGTGTATACCTGTGGTCCTGAACGTGAATGGAGAGCTGATACGAATGCCTGTGCCATTACACGTTTGTCGATCTGAATGTCAATGTTTCCTCTCCGTGAATGTCACTGACCGCGGTATAGTAGCTGGATACTAATCGACGTGTTAGTGTCGCGTTGTATAGGAGCTGACACATAAAAGCTGCACCAAGCATGGTGCGGACAATGTTTGCTTGTATGATTACTTATCGTGCTGCTTGTGAAAGTACTTGCGTTGTGTGTATGTTTATACAGCCGGAAGTTAGTCTGCCTTAGTGGGCGTCGCATGGTGTCTCAGCTGTAGACAAGCGATTTAGTCAGGGCGGTATAACCGCTAGGCCTGGGGTCTTTAACGTGCACCACAAAGTAGTGAAACAAGACCGCACACCGGTACGACGCACATCCAGATCGAGACGGGCAGTGGTGGGGAATTGAACCTAGGGTCCCTGGGTTCTGCAGTGCGAGCTTTCGCTCCACGTGCTCTGAGCTGATGTGCACTGTAGCCCACTCGACCACCGATCCCCCGTGCTGCTTGTGAAGGTCGTCATTGTAATGGCGAGATTATAGACCCTTCTTGAAATTAAGTCTGCCAATTTTGATCAATATCGTCATCTCAGTGTATGGCATCTGTGCCAAACTAATGGCGGCCTTCTTGAAGCTGATGAAGGAACAAGTTGAATATACCACCAAGCGGAGGCCCATATCAGGCACATTGCAAGACGTCAGTCCAACACGACGCACACACTATAGATGCAACGGCTGCGTAAGCGTTTATCTCGGAGTTTGATACAATCAATCTTTTGGCACAAGTTTGGCTCTAAAAGCCTTTTGATGGCGGAAATTTCATCAAGTCGAATATACGTCCCCGCTTTGTACTGGTCAGTTCTTATGTTCACTCCATCGGAACTGAAAGATATCAAGAACGAGTTATGAGGTGATCCAAGAACCAATTCTCACCTGCCATTGCCGTGCGAACGTGCGAAAGTGACGGTGCCTAATGATATACATTTTTGTGGCAACCATTATTTTGCCGAAAGCGAAACTGCATTTTGTTTTTCGAGCCACCAAATAACACTTGATTTTAAAAAGACAAAAAAAATATATTAACTGATCTTAGATGCTGAAAATGCACCTCCTCCACCTGCTGAACTCCCGAATACGTAGCTGTCCCTGGCCTTATGACCTCCAAGGTGCATACTGGTCTTAAGTAACGCAGGGCGAGTCTTATTATGTTCAAGCTTCTTGCTTCATTATATTTTCTTCGGTGTTGTTATCAGCTAATGCCTTCATATCACTGGCTGAGGAGCGTTAATAAGGTGCTCAAGACTTGCCACACCCTGGGGTTATTAAGCTGTTAATGACCGGCCATAGTAATAATCATCACTCCCGTTGATTTCGATTTTAATAGTCGGACTTAATTCGGAATATCGGTTGAGTGTTCTGTTCCTGGTTTTCAGTCGCCATGGCTTGGCGCGGGCACCGGAGCCTACCGCAGAAATGGCAAGTTCTAGTGAGTCCCAATACATCCGATAAGGATACCCTGTAAGGACACAACGCGTGGGCAAGAGCGTCGGCGGAATATCGGGTGCCGGCGTTTATGAAACGATCCATTAAAACTCCCTAATATTCGCGGCCTCAACGAATGCGCGGTATGTGAAACCACCGCGTGGGCGGCTGAAAATGCGCAACGTCAAAAAGAAAAAAGAAAGCTATCGGCGGCCAGATTCCGTTCCGGAAATACATTGCACCCCCTGCTCGCAGTAACTCCCTCCGCGAAATGTCAGCAGAGCGAAGCAAGCACCCACTGCCAATTCCGCATATTTTTGTTTGTTATGTTATACTTTCATTTTTTTTTCTTCTTTTTTCTTGTAAGCAGTCGTTTTGATCATGGCCGCTTCGCGCGCAACCTAGGGACGGGTGGAGGCGGCACGGGGGAGGGGGTGAAGGCGGCACACTAAAAATGGCTCGTAAATATTTAGGTTGTTCTCCCGCGGGAGAGTCCCCCTCCCTTACCGAGACGTCAGCGAGTGCGTGGATCTCCGAGGATGACGTCATGTTCTGTTGACATCTCCTTTCTCGTCCGTCCTCCGTGCTCCGCGGAAGATGCGCCTGGTGCGCGACGTCTGCGACGTTAGGCGTGGGAGAGCGAGGATGTTCGAAGCTATCTGGAGGGACGCTATCTCCAAAAATAGCTAGACTTACGCTGAAAGGGCGCATAACTATGCATTGATCCTTACTTCTTAACCTTTTGACGCAATGAAAACAGCGCAAACAGTGGGGATAAAGTCAACAGGACAGGCGCCCGGCACGTCCATTTGCGCTGCTTTCGTTATGTCGATCGATCCACCAACTAGCCCAGCGATCCACTATTTTAAAGTAGAATTCTTAACCCTTGTTTCACAATACGGCGTCTTTCGAATAATAATAGCCTTAGCTGATACTCTGTCATTATGTCCTAATCAATCGATCAACCAATACGTAAATCTAGCTAATCTTTTTTGTTTATCACTCCAAAGAATGAAAGAATGTATGAACATCATTCCCTCTTCTATGTTGGCGGGTGTAGTTTTCTGTTGTTTGCTTTGAAGGTCGAAATTCAATTGCTAACATGGCTCTGAATCAACAAAAGATCCCTCTTCATGGATTCAAGAAGCGCTCATAACGCGTTAACCTTTCTCCCTCTATCTCTCCGATAGTGTTAACATCTAAGAATGTCGTGTCGTCTGTTACACGCAGTATGGGGTCAGGATGCTTCGCTACCTCCTCCTCCTTCCGAACGTTCAGCTGGCAACAATCCACGGTGTGTTTAGTCTGGCATCCCTCGTAGCCGGAGACCACGGTTCGCGTTCCAGGCCGCTTGCCCAAATGCACGCTTCGCAAGCATTCCGGAGCGAGTCGAACGGAGGAACCTTGCGGAGGAGATGTGATGGGCGCACGCGGTGTTGTCATCCATTTGGCTTAAGCCGCCGTCTCCCTCCTCATACATTATGAGAAACAAAGACACGGAGTTTCTCTGCGGATATTATAACAGAATTATCTGCGGACACTCCTCAAGATATATGTTCGAAGCACGTTTACTGCTTCATACATAATTGTATGCTTAAAACATGTCTGGAGATAGCTTCTTTTTTTATGAATAATGTGACATGGCTGTTATGCGAGGAAGAAACACGCGTCAGGGAGTGTTTGCAGACTTCTAATTTGTTTGCTATGACCGCAGCTTCAGGGAACGAGCTGGGCCACATTTGCCTTAAGAACCGAGGACTTCCCTGGTGGTTGAGTGAAGCTCGCGCGCTGCAGAACCCAGGGATCCTGGGCTCAATGCCCTGCCCTGCCCGTTTCAATGATGTGAATGAGCATCGTACCGGCGTCGTGCGATCGTGTATCGTCACTATACAGCGCGAAGCACGAGACCCCCGGTTAGCCGGGGTATTGCGCTGGCTACATTTTCCGTCAAAATCGGCGACACCAGGCGTCCGTTCGGCCTGACTATACTTCGCACTGCCCAGTACATTCCCACGACACGCTTATCTTTTTTAGGGCATCCCCTAACGGTGTTTCCGAGACCTCTGCAGTAATCCAGAAATGATAATAACTGCCCCATTGAAAAAATAAACAGATACCTTTTACTCTCTTGATAATGGAACTGGATATCTGTTTCTGGAAACTTGAAATCCAGATTGCAGACAAAGGAGTAATTTCTGAAAACCTGAAATCCCGATAGAATCCATACAGATTTCCAGCTCCATAATCCAGATGGCGAAAAGTTATACTGTTTGTTTTTGGCAGGGTAAGGTTGCACTATATGTACTCTACAGACGTATATCAGACTGACACTGATGATCCGTATCATAGGTGTATTCGATGCATAACTGCACCGGATGTTACGCCGCTGGAAAAATAATATTGACTTTCATGAGGACCTTCAACACGTGTTCGGTGGCTCGTGGCGGTTTGAATTTGTAATATATTCGAGTGCTTCGTTTCACCGCAAGTCAGGGCGCAGTCCAGACTAGACGACAACAAACACAAACGTACAGACTGAAAGAGCAAGGTCATGGCTCATAATCTGCGCTTTGTTGATTCAGCCGATGATAACATACACCCACTAAAACAGAACGACAGCCTTGGCGTTGCTGTTTTCGGGTGCTGGATTGGCCTCATTCGCCGGTGGTGTCGGCTGTGCTCGGACATGTGATTAAAAGAAGTGTCGACATTGTATTTTTACCACCTTGATGCAGGTATACAATGAACATTGGTGATTAGTGAGGCATCTGGGTCTGCTTGCCATCGTTTTATTTTTACGTGTCAAGCGTTGCCTTTCCTTTATTAGGTACGTTTTTGACCACAGTTCTCGGGGCATATTCTTGTTAACCACAAGATTGAATAGAACCCCTGTGAGAGTTTTACATACGCATTTTAATAACAGTATCTCTCCGCAACCAATGAATAGGCAACACTAGCCGATTAGAAGGTTGAAGACCGACTTGCGTCATCTAGACTAAGGTGGCGCAAGCTACCGCCCGTTATAAGGGTACAGCTGGTAGCATCCATCCATCCATCCATCCGAATAACAAATCACGAAGCGAGAAGTATGAACACAATAAGCCACGCCCTCCGTTTCTTAAGCTAACATTGACTATAACTTGTATGAAGGAACACCTCAGGAACGTAGCCAGGATCTTGTGATTTCTTGTTTTTTGGGGGGGGGGGCACTCATGACAAAATGCTGTATGAGGGGGAGGAGCGAGAGCAGGTTCCGAGCAAATGGAAGATTTTGAGCGGGGGGGTAGGGGGCAGGCCCCATAGCCCCCCCCCCCCTAGCTACGTGCCTAGAGCACCTTATAAAATTTCGTAATATATTTGATACTCGTACTTCATTTTGCTCGAGGTTTTCCCATGTGCTGTGATTGGTTCATTATAAATGTTGCCCGGTCTCCCACATACCATGTGCAACTCCATCTCGTGAGCGATTCTACCTCGTCGAGATCGTAGCACGCTTCAAGCTGTGACAAATTACACTAGCCGCCGCTTGCAGTAACCTCGCTTATTCTCATACGCCTACTGGTTGCAGATCAAGGTTACGCAGTACCTTTTTTTGCGTTTTCTGCTTTTTAGACGTTGCAATGTAATTTCAGTCGCACAAGCGTGGGAACGAAACTCTTCGCCAATCGACTTTCTTAAGCTTTCCCTTGTTTCTTTTCTTTTTTTCTTTTGCTACTTTTTTCTTCGAAAGAAATATCTCTAAAGAGCAGTCGTAATTTAAATGGAGCGAATCCACCGTCCTCTCAACGTCAGGCGCGGCCACCCCGCTATCGTGAACCGCATCCTGAAAAGGAAACCCGAAGCTTCCAGCGCCTCCGACGACCTCAATCCTCCTCTCTTAAAAAGAGCGCGAGAAGGACGTCCCAATGAATGGGGTGTGTGCGCCTGCGCGTACTAGGAAACCGGATGTGCGTAGACGGAGGCGCGCGCGAGGGTGTGTTCCTGCGCGTGCGCACAACGCGCACGCGCCCTGAAGGTCGAAGCCGTCGCGCACAACTGCGCACAACGCAAGAAGGGCGCAATCAATAAAGAGCATCTACAAAAAGAAAATCGCTATCATCATCATCATCATCAGAGCAGACGGCAGACCCACGGCTTCAGTCTTGGTCGTCCCTCAGCCACCTCAGCACTTGCGTCCCTCTCCAACACTTGCTCTATCTTCTCTTTCTCTTTTGCCTCCTCTCTCATGTTTCTCTCTCTCCGGGAGCTTGAGGTTGGCATGAGTGGAAAGTTTCCACGCGCCGTGGCGCCGTGACGTCATCGGAAAGTGGAGACGAGCCTCTCCTTCTTTTTCGCCGGCTCGGAGAATCAAATCTGCTTGGCTTGGCTTGGCTCCCACCCCCTCTCCCACCCGCCTTTGTGTGAAACCGAAACCGTGAAACCTCGCCCGCCTCTCGCGCATATATATCGGGGGAGAGGAGGCAATGTGATGTCACGTGGATATGTGGACGAAGAGGACGAGTCGCTGTTTCACTCGAATCGGAGGAAGGGTTCAAAAACCGGTTGGTTAAATGTATGCCTGGAATCGAGAAAAAAAAAAAAGGCTTCAAAGAGAACCGATGTCTAAACTGGAAAGAAGGCAAGAAAGATGCCTCGTTGAGGTCGTTTGCCATGACCTAAGCCGTATGTTTTCATATTTTCTGGCACGACGGGCATCCAGAAGTTTTGGCAGATATTATTTACGTTTTCTCGCGACATGTGTGCACATCTTCGATGCCGATCCGTCCCAAGATAACGTACTAGGTTTTCAGTTCAGATGCGCAGTCTCAGCCACTGTAAACCTGTTCGGCGCGAGGATGCATGCCCCCCCCCCGATGAGCAAGGCTCCCCCCCTCAATCAAATTGGTACGCCGCTGCCAAGGCGATGGTTTTAGTAATCCAGTTAGTGATTTTTCCTGTTATATCTTAACCAATGAACGTCTGCAATGTCTGGCCTTTTACCGCGATGCTTTGCTACATTTACTGCTATACAGAAGGGGACCTATAATTTCATCCCACCATGCCCAAAATTTAAAACCCACCAGTTAGAATTCACTATGATAACACAGGAGCAAGCCAAGATGGTCATTTGCAACATTGTGATTCCATCTGCCCATAATGCTCTGGTTTAACTCCTGGCGGTGGCATGGTTTCATGCCAGTAGGGTTACAATATAAACCCAGCGTGCAGTTTCATTCCAGTATAATTACGATATGAACGCAGAGTGCTGGTATGATGCCAACTCCAGTATATGATATTCTCTGATAGGGTTAGCTTGTATAGGGACATCGGTCGATAACGTTCCGGTTTCACGATTTTTCAGTTACGCACATTTTATTTACCTAACCCGCAAAACACCAACGGCTCCACATTGATAATTTTCTTGTAACTAATTTCATGCATGGAACTCACTTCATCTCTACATTTTAAATTTCCCCTCGAAAAAGCACCAAAAACTGCTGAATTCAGTGACGGAAAGTTGCTACAAATCCCTGCGCTTCGTGGCTAACTTTATTGGAGCAACATGTTATTTTCTTCGTAGTTATTTTCTTCAGAAACACTCGGACGACGTATTTTTCCACAACATTTGAATGGGACTATGCGTTCCTTTTTTAAGGGGCAGAAAGACTGCGACAAATACCATCCCTTTTCAACGTTTATATTTCTCCCGAATCGATATATTCTGCTTTTCATGAGTTGGAGAGACAGGTTGATCGATAGCGTAATGGCGTTTCGAAATACTTATTTTCAGCAATCAAGTCTCTCGAAAATGTTAGCGCAGCGTTCGTCTATGTCGACCTCCCCCACCCCTCCCCACTCCCCTCGCCCCTTCCCTTAGATCGGCGTTTCCCTCCAGGCGGCGGTGGCATATGCCTGTCTCATTAAGAGTCACGTTATCACCTGATGAAATAATCAAAGTTCTGCTCAAAATTTCTTTGCAGCCCTCCTTGGACGTCATTAAGCAAAATGCATTACCGAAGTCAGATCGTCTTCTTGCGACTCTTTCCACCATTCTCCCTAGGTGTATGATGCGCCATGTTCCCTCGCAGAAATCGGTGTAAACATTAGATATAGAAACCTGCTTGTCACTTTTCTTTGGTTGAACTGGTCAGTCAGCTTTGTCAGCTCACAAACCTCTTGCAACACCCGCACAGTGAGATTCCAGGCTTATACGATAAGAATGTCGCACAACGAATAAAGAACCAAAAAAGCACTAACATGACAAACCACTCATCATGCTCATGCTTCGTGGTTCTTGCTTCGTTTTTTTGGCATTCTTATCGTATAACAGCATCTCGCAAACCAATCATAGTCCCTGTCAGGGCGTGGCGTCAGGGCGTGGCGAGCCTTCTTATCGCTCCGCAGCCAATCAGATATCTGCATTGGACGAGTCAAGGAACGACTCACGAAGCAGGAACATTATAGGCCACGCCCTTCGTTTCTATAGTTGTCTATAACTGAAAGAACCCCTCGACGCCACGTGCGAGGCCTAGTGCCCCCTGTGCCAAAACAAATGAAACAAGCAAGATGGCGGCCCTACTACTTCCGCCGCGATTCTTTTTGTCACGTGACTTCTCTCTCTCTCTCTCTCTCTCTCACTCACTCATCCTTCCACTCTTTGCATACCCTTTTCCTCCTCCTGCTCCCGTGCCTCTTCGTTGCCACAGCAACCTAACGGAGCGAGTCTAATGTCGCTCGCTCGCTGATTGGTCAATTCCCGGCCGTTACGTCACGGACGATGTCGATTTGGCTCGCTGCTCCGTGGTCTACCGCTTCCAGGGGTTTCCCCCGACTCTGCGCGCTCGATAACGGTCGATATTTCGAAGCACGTGGTCGTTCTCCTTCCCCGGAAGAATAATATACCACCGTTGTACGCCGGTATACTCTTTTTTTTTTCGCTTTCGCTCTCTTTTTTCTTCTCTCTCTCTTTCTTTCTCTCTCTAACTCCCTCTTTCTCTCAGTTTTTTTACCGTTGTTGACGAAGTTTCAGGGGAGAAACTTACGGATTGGGATAAAACCCGGTGTCGTCACGTTTTACAAGCTAGCGGGCGAAGCCGTGTGGCAACTGTCACGTGACGACGGAGGCGTCACAGTTTTACCGAAGGCTTGACACTGTTTTGTCGCTCATCTTTGCTTATCTTTCTGCTGCTTATAGTCCAGCAAGACAATGGCGATGGTAGAAATCTGGGGATTATCTCGGAAAGAACTCTGTATTCGCGTTATCTTTTTCATGCATATTCCATTTTCTTTTTTAGGGGGGGGGGGGATGATAGTAATCAATGTCATTTAAGCCATAATCAGTGCCTTTAGCGTTATCGACCGCACTCAAACGCATATGTGTGAACCTGCCTTCAAAGACAATAGTTAATCCCTTTCACTACTGGAGTCTGCTCAAGCTACGAAAGAAATATCTTATGTCTTTTTGTTTTGCCTCTTCTTTATTGAAGCACATCCGTCAGCGCTTGTTTCGCGCACGCATTCACGCAATCAAGGAAAATAATGCGTCATTGTCGAACGTCAAGCAATAGCCGCACCTCCTAGCCCCGCAGCTTGCGCCAGATGTTTTACAAAAAGAACGCGTTTTGTTACATTGAGTCTTGAGCAGCAGGTTCGACGAACGGGTTGATGGAGCGATTGACAGGCCAGAGAGCCCAGTTCACCGCGTGGCGTCGTCTTTGAAGGCAGGCTATGTTGGCACGCGAAGTACACTTGACCGTGTTCACGGAACGATTGCGCATGTGCAAACAGCACCTCACGTCCGCGCTTATCGTTCAGATAGGGTTGTCCTTCCAGTTTAGAACTCGGTTTTCCTCTCTCACATAGATGACTCCGTATTCTTTTCTACGTAATGTTTCTTGCCTTGGTACTAGTAAGATTAAGGTCAGGGTACACTTGAAAAAGGTACACAAAAGTCGAAATACAGATCGATTGAATACGCGCCTTTTCGGTTCAAGAAAAAAGCCAAGTTATTTCACACCAATTAGCGCAGGAATTCTTCAATGGCGCCCTCTAATGGTTCCTCTACGTGACGTCATAACCAAGATATGTCTCTCCGTGACGTCATGTCTCGGGATCCCGGCTACTTATCATCACGCGCGAACGACGAGTTCCATGTTGTGTGTAAAGAGTGCAATCGTCGCATCCTTGTACTAACACCGTCAACGACCACGTCACAGAACTCTTATTTCCGCCAATAAAACCAGAGCCATTTCCCTCTAAGACGTTACTGTGAGCGTTTGGCCAATTGCGAAATGCCTCGCTCGTCGTCGTCGTCGCCGTGATACTCTAAGCTACGCTTTGGGTATCATCACCACATTCACAGACTTTCTTGTGTTTGCCTCCATTAAGGTTTTTAGTGCATAACGGGCGAATGAACGTTTTGCAAAGCGTGCAGCACCATCCGCGGCGCCGAAAGGAATGCCGGGAATTAAAGACACAACCGCTTGTAGCAGACGACTGAGGCGACCTGCAGAGCGACAGTGAGCGGGCGAGAGCAGGGAAGCGGGCAATGAAAGGCAGGCGAGTAACTGCGCTACCCTGTCGCTCTCTGCAGTGTTACGTGGGGCAAAGAGAAGCGTACAAAACTTCGCAAGGGAAAGTTTGAGATTTTTGAAAAAGGTTTACAGGCGATCGTTACGATTCGAAAATGCGACTTCCTTAGCTTCAGGTACGCGGTGACAAGAAATTTAGGAAATAACTTTTCTTTTTGCTTTGTGGCAGACTGTCTTAACGTCTCTGGAGGACATAAAACAATTTCCTGCTATTTCAAATACTGCAATTACTGACAGCAATTATTTCCCGCATTATAGGTGACTGAAGTTTCACTCCCCTGAAGTGTAGCTTAAAAGGAGTCATGAAACGATATCGGGTTGGAATGTTCATAAATTTGCAGGGGCGTCCTAGTCTGGCCCAAGTACACTCGCACGGACCGCCATTGATTCAGAAGCTTCTTGGTCGCGGTAAAATTGCGAGGATAAAAGGAGAGTATTTCTTTCAGTCTTGCCTTCGCAAAGCTTGATCACATAATTGTGGGATCAAAACCACCCGTCCGACGACAGTCGAGCGCGGCTCATGAACTGGACACGACAACTGTACGTGAGCACTCGACTTCGGATCGTAACAATCAATGCGTTGGCTACGCAAGGTCAACGTTAATGCGACGACACGTTCCACTTTTAGAAATGGAAAGGGAAGGTGTTCATTTCGAACCCCTGGAACTTGCCACGGGAACTGGTTCCAAAGTTGAGGAGGAACCCGGAATGACCTTTCCTTCTTGTTTCTGAGGAACGTGTACTACACACGGCCGTCTCTTCTTTCCTCCTTCCTATTGGGTGTCTACTCGCCTCGAGGCCCAGAACGAATTTAAAGGAAAGCGTGCTCCTGTTTATCCACAGTTCTCTATGGCTATGTTTACATGAACAACGACCGTATCGCATCGAATCGAGATTTGACTATTTTATTGGTAGTAACTAGAGGTTATAACGAAGTCAACGGTAATCGGAAATCACTTCGCTATATCCGCTATTTCGTTAAAACCGACTTCGCTTATAACGAAGTGCAAAAGGGAATGGAAAATCGTGATGGCTTCGCTGTAGCCGCTATTTCGCTATAACCGACTTCGGTTATAACGAAGTGGAAAAGGGAATAGGAAATCGTAATGGCTTCGCTGTAGCCGCTATTTCGTTATAACCGGTCTCGACATTGGATGGGTGAAGGAGGAAGAAGTAGGGAGACAGAGTGCGTGTGATTGGTCCATTCTCGATTCGATACGCTACGATCGCATTCAAGTAAACCCTGCCAATGAGGCACATGGTGATCGCACCTGTCCACACGCGGGCGGAGACAGAGCATCCACACTAACGGCACAGAGCGGAGGCAAGGACACGGAGCACGGGCTTTTAGCCGTTAATTCCAGTGCTCGAGCGCTGCATTGGCGCCTCCGCTGGTTGCGACCTTTCGTCCGGAGCATTCGTTTTACTCCAAGTGAGTATAAAAGAAAGCGTACTTCTGCTTTTCACCACGTGAGCCGTGCCGATCGAATCTCGATGCGAATAGCTGTAACCACGAGTGTAGAGACAATCACGTGGAGGGGTGCTGAGGCAGGCTATATAAGGGACCGCAGTGCATGAGCTAAACGGCTCGTCTTGTCTATATTTAGGGGCGCGCACGGCGAGGAGCGTGCCTTTGGGCTCGTCGAGCAATGCGGTCTGTTCTCGAGGGACGAGTCCAGGGTCAGCGAGCTGTCGCCTCGCGGAACGCGGAGTTCCCCGCCATAGTGCATAAACATGGAGCCTCGCTTCCGGCGACAGCGCGCGCGGTCGTGACCCCTGGAAGGCGCCATGTTGGAAAATTCTTTCGCCGATACGCTGGTTCGTAACTGTAGGGGTGTCGCGAACATGCCAAGGTTCGACGTTCTCGAACTTGTAACGTGAAGTTCGACTAGAGTTCGATTTTTTAGTTCGACGTTCGTGCGCACGCGCGAAAATGTTATAACTAGTTTACGGTGGCTGGCGGAGGAAAAGTGCAATATTTGTTGAGTATATCGTTGCATTTGTTCAGGTTAATAATCTAATAACTAAACCATTAAAAGTGCACACCTTCGGTTTTGTATTGTGTAAACATGAGTCATTGTCGTATACAGAAAAAAGAACCTCAGCTGGTTGGTTTAATTTATATCTTCATTGTTGTTTTTAAACATGTACTGCAAGGATTAAAAATAAACAGTCTTTATATGTCATGGTACGAGCACACTTCTCTTCTTCAAACTCTCTGCTCTCCCCGCGTGCCCCTTGATCAGAAAAGGAAGTTAGACCTAACATTACAATTTTTAGGATTATCGAGAGGCGCATAGAAAAATGACGTCATATCTAATTGCTCTGTGTGCTTTGAGTCCAGTGTTGGGAAATACTTCAAGTACATTGTACTTAAAGTACTACTTCAAGTAGGTTTAGGAAACTTCTACTTTACTTGAAGTACATTCTCTGAGTATGTACTTGTACTTTACTTGAAGTATTTTTTCTGGTACTTTCCGAGGAAAGTACAATTCTTGACTTCAAAGTACATTCCCCAAATTCGGTTTTAAATTTGTATCACGAAATTATGCTTTGTCAACTCCGAAGAAATACTGCGAGGGATATTCTACTCTCACCAGAGACGTAAGCAGACGATGCATCGCTCCGCTTGTTCTGGGGACATCTTTCCAGTAGCTTTTTGAACTCTCTCTACTTCTCGGTCGGTCAGCGCAAGCGAGGAGGTTTAAAATATTATGAGAGAAAAGTTAAGCACCTCAAACTGTGATGTGGAACAATCCAACTTTTAAGTCGAAGAAAAAGACTACAGAGGAGAACGTCACAATGTTTTGAGACATTCCCTTTCGTCATTTCCTTCGACTTGAAAGTTCCTTAATTTTTTCGCACCCCAATCTCAGGTGTCACATTATGATTAATTATCACCAGCTCGCTTTCACACTCACTGTTTTTTTCATTAAAGAATGGACACTCCTCTATGAGAGGATTCCTTGCGGAAGCTACGGGACTGACGTCATGATCTCTCCTAGTACATTTAACCCCCTTGGGTGCCACAATCCAGTGCAAGCGG
Source organism: Ixodes ricinus (assembly GCA_037355805.1). Classification (NCBI taxonomy): domain Eukaryota; kingdom Metazoa; phylum Arthropoda; class Arachnida; order Ixodida; family Ixodidae; genus Ixodes; species Ixodes ricinus. The sequence continues at coordinate 61,806 of JAZHYW010046296.1, read as the reverse complement.
GGCCAAATTCAGAAGAGGGACTTCTAAATTTGGGCCCGTTCCTGAAAATAACTACTCTGTGGCCACTTGACGTTATCAATTATTCGCCGCTGTTTTTGAAAATAGGTCATGCACCCCTGATTACCCCTCGGCAATGGATACCAGTTAAAAAATCACAGTATAGAGGAATTAATGGACATGATAAAAGATTGTGTTAAAATACTTGTAATTTACTTTTAAAGTACATTGTATTTATAGTACTTTACTTCAAGTACATTGCACCTGTGTATACTTACTACTTTACTTGAAGTACATCACGGCTCATTTACTTTGTTCTTTACTTGAAGTACCTTTTAGATGTACTTTACCCAACACTGTTTGAGTCACGTGACCACAGCATGAACATCCAATCTAGGCTGTTGAATATTTTGTTACGTGGTTTTATATATATTTTGCCATTACACTGATCAGTAATGTGTGACTTCGTTTCACCTATAAGTCCAGACGCGGCCGACTCTACCAGCTGATGGGGACCAACCAATCATAAACAGAAAGAAAGCCTATAAGGAGTATTTACTGGGCGCCATATTTATGGGTGCTGTCTAGAGCGTATGCTCAGAACGAGCTCACATCAATAGGCTGCTAAGAGCGGCAATCTTGAGGGTGCGGAATGCACGTTACAAAAGAACTGTGGAAGCTCGCCATCAGCACGCGCTCAGCAGTCGCGCACACAGCAATGGCCGCCAGTGAATACTTCCTATAGTGACCTACGTTTTTGACGCTGCTCTGTTGGTCCGATTACCGCGTGGGATGTGGGAAAAATGCTGACTTGTTTGTAAATAGCGTGTTGGTCTATCCATAGACCTTTGCAAATATCGCCTTCTTCGCGCTGCTATCTTCGTCTGGAACGTTTTGAGAGCATGCGCTGTAGCCAAGGAGGATAGAAGGGTAGGAGCGGGCATGACGTCAGCCACGTAGCCTCCACAAGCCATGCTCCCTTGACGCCTCGCCTCTTTCTCATTTTCCTCCTTACTCTCCTCTCTTACCAGCCCACATGACCACATCACGTGACTGTAGCTAGCCTTCGTCTAGCCTTCGATCTGATAAAACCTACCGGACGGAGCGCGCGCAAGGCTGCAAGGAATCCTTCTATAGTCGGTTACAAGTCAAGAAGGTAGCGGCAAATGCCCCTCAAAGTGAATCATATATCCCTCCGCCACCTCGGCATCCAATAGCGTCCCATCGTTCCCGTGACGTCGCGGCCAATGCGCGAGGAGGGTCTTGCCTTTCTGTACATATTTGCTTTATCTTCCGACTTTGACTTAGCATTGTGGAAGCCACGAGAGGGAGATTAGAGTCTTCCCCTCCGATGGAAACAAATATGACTTTCGGGGATTAGCGTTCCCCTCCGATGGATACAAAGGCTGCTTTCAGGGGCTCGCTTCCCCTTCCAATGAATACAAAGGTCACTTTCTTAAAAAGTGGGGGTTGAAGACAAGTTGGCACCACTCTGTGGCTATTATCTATCCATTGAAGCGGAACAAGGAGCGTTTCCAGTGAACTCTTCTTTCGACTGCGGAGGGATTTGAAACCGGCGCATCACGCTTGTGGGAGGAGCATCTCGTACCTTCTTAACTTGTAACCGACTATAGGATCAACCATCCATCTCGCACGTGACATGTCACGCGCACCAACCGCCAGAGAGATCTGCGGTCACGTTGGGCACAATATCGTTTAAACTTTTTATGACTAGGCTTCACCAATATTTGAACGTGCCCCCTCCTAGTACTTATAACCTACTTGGCTGTAACTGTGTTGTGCGGTGTATCAGACGCTGCGCGTGCGGCAAAAAAATTGGGTTGTGGGGATATTTATACAGCGTGTAGTTGGTCAGCCATTTAAAGTTGCAACGAGTCACTCGCTGTAGATGAGCAATTTATCCAGTGCAGTACAACCGCTAGCCTGGGGTCTTTAACGTGCACCACGCAGTAGTGATACACGACCGCACGCCGGTACGATGCTCATCCAGACCGAAACGGGCAGGGGTGGGGCTCGAACGCATGCGTCCACAGCTCACTGGCTTAGCATTTTTCGCCCGGGATTATAATCGCTGCAAAGGTCTATAGGCCTGGAAGAATGAAGCTGCGAATCTGAGCGGAAACCGCAGTGTCACGTGATACGTTTACGGCGCTGAATTGGCTGGAACGGCTCGTAGCATCCGTTGTGTCTTTAATTGCCACCAGTCACGAAACAAGCGAACTGGCATCTTTGGTCAGCAAATTTGAGGAGGGGGTGTCGTAATGCCGCCAACGGCGCTTAAATTGCCCGCTTACTGCGCAATGGGGCGCACGAAGAACAAGTTTCCGATGAATCGGCGTAACCGTCGGCGGTAGTCGCGTTTCTACTATGTACTCACGCGCTATGTGCGCGCATCGTACGCGTGCCTACCTGCGCGTTTGGTTGGTGCGTGCGTCCGTTGGAGAAAGGGGCTGCGCGTCGATTACGAAACTCACGGCGACGTAACGCGGAAGATGCCGCGACGCGAATTGTCAGGTTGAGCAAGACCACGCCGCGCGTCTCCTCCGTGTAGCCAGTTCGTTCGCACGCGGGGAAGATGTCTTTGAGGTTTTCTCGCGTATGTGCGCCCTTGTTTACTTCAAGCATCTTCGAAGCTTCAAGCATCTTCGAAGAATGTTTGCTTCATGCATGTTTCAAACATGTTTGCAGACAGTGTTTGTATGACCAAATGTGAGCGTCATACAAGGAAGAAACATGCACCTAAGACCGCGTCTGCAGACTGCCTTTTGTGTGATGTGTAAGCGGCGTGGGCGCGGCTTTTTAAAGAGCCGTCACTGCACCACCGTGTGGATTTTCGTGGGAGCAGTCCCGATAGCCCACCACGTGGTAATCAACGCCGTTACAAGTGAAGTTGCTCTGGGTACAGTTGGAATCTCTATACAGTTGCAGACAGAGAAATCGGCGATAGTGAGTGAAGTGAGTGTTTATGGGTGTCTGTGTAGGCATTAAATAACCCTCCGCACCACGGCGCCTCCAACCTCGGTCGTGCATTGGACCACTATATACATTCTTCCAATGTGTTGAAATAAACTGAACTGACAAATGGCACTTCGCAGTGCGTTTTTTTTTTCCGTTGTTAGTTTTTTTTTACAGCTGTATAATAATATTCACTTCTCTGCCTCTGTCTCTATGTCCATCTCTCTTCTCTATCTGTCTACCTGCCTATGATTTTCATCTACTCGTATTTTACAGTCTTGCAAACTGGCACTAACACGCTGGCTGATCTCATCGGTTAATAAAAGCGTACTACTCTGTCTCTTTCCTCTCTCTCTCTCTCTCTCTCTCTATGTATAACTTTTTTTTCTTTTTTTATCTCTATAGACCACGGTATCTAGACTTCCACGATTAATAAGCCCCTTGTGACGTTGCCAAGGGCAGATCCGTCATTGCGTACTGAATACTTCGTTTGCGCGAACACTCGTTTCGAAGCAATACGTTTTAAAAGCCACGCGCTCGGTGCACATATAATGAATTGACGTGGTTCGTTCATCTTGACACGCTGCTTATTGGGGGACCTAGATATTTACTTCCAAGACCGGTCCGACCTACGCGAAGTTTGCAAAATATAGCGCGCTGGTTCCTCGGTTTACCTTCGTTGTCATTTTCATTTTGTCCCCGACGAACTATTCAAGAATGAAAGAGCCTTTCTGAAGTGCACCCGTCGTCCGTCGAAATTATTCTTCAGAAACATTAGAAGGCTGTGCGTGAAAAAGTTTACTCTTTTTCAAAAGTCCGCGCCATCTAGTAGACGCAGCGCCGACTAGCCAACTCCGCCGTTGTTCGGTCACGTGCTTTGAGCATGTATTGGGCAACGAAAGTTTCGTCAGCACTCGGCGAGCACTCGGCTCCAATCACACATTTCATGCTGAATAAATGGCGACCGCCAGTGTTGCTCGATGAACTTTTGAAAAGGTTATGTTGTTGCGTTGCGTTTCTGTATTACTATCGTTTATTTAGTACATTTCATTATATACTTTTTGTATAGCGTGTTAAATAAAATGTACTAATCCCCCCTGTCACTACCTCCAAAAGGTGGTTAGCAGTATTTGGAAATAATTAAATATATAAAGTACCGTATACCGAACGCATCGATTCAGGCTGCCCAGAGTGAACGTTTATATGAATGCATCCAATAAACACGTGATAGCTTATAATATCGCATGAGGATTTATATAAGTTTTGGGAAACCGTACACGAATTTTTTTAGCCTTTTCAACGAGAGTGGGCGTGTGTAAAGGAACTGCGGCGGGAGTTTCTCTCCGGTTGCAAACCCCTCGCCGTTCGTCGCGGAACGCTGCTCCAACGCCCGCGAGTTTGAGCGCAACAGCTGTGCGCCAACTGTATTTGGGATTTTCTACGGTTTTTAAACTTGCGCAGGCGCCCGACTGGCGCCAGTGGCAGCTCCCCCCCCCTTTCCCGCCAGTGTTCTCGCGCCCACTTGCAAACGGTACGCGAATGCGTCACTAGAATCGCTGGCCACAACGCTACGGACAACGTTGAAATGACGCCGGTTAAATGTTCGCTTTGAAAATGGCGGCGTCTGATATATAGTAGGTGTCATGTCATGGTTTCGCAGACGGACGCGCAGTTTTTTTATCGACCATTCCGGAAATACGCAATGACTCCCATCGTGTTTTCGACGCACTATACGGCAATCCGATGTACGGCACGTGAAGGTGCAGCCATATCATAGAAGGAGCAGTTCGCATTTTTTAAGCATTTTTCGATTTAACAACGGAAAGAAATCAGGACGTTAACAAAGTAGAGTTGGATTTGTAATCTGTTCGCTTTTTCTTTAATTTCTTTTTTATGCATTTTGAGCTGGCAGTGTTAAGAGGGAAGGAATTGAGCCACTTCCAGGACGCGCGGAGCGTACGGGTCGGCCCAAGCGTACATAGGAATGGCCCCACAATTCCTCGCGCCGCGCACTGCAATGCGCGATTGACGAGAGGCCTTGTGGGATTTTCCTGGAAGCTCTGTTGGCGGCGAGAGCGCTCGCTAGCCGACGCTACCAGCACACGGGACCGATCAAGAAGCCACTAAAGCGCAGTGTTATACCGCTCATTGTCTTTTTGTGTTCGTAGGGTCGCCAGCCAGTTCAATAGTGCGTAGAAAATATAGACCTCCCTTGGCTCTTGTATACTTTGTGGATACTATACATGGTATGCGCTGACTTTACGTCATCGACGATTGTGGTGGCTTTGCTGCCGAGCCCGTGGGCTTGTGCAAGATACATTTCCACCATCCAGATTCTTTCTCAGCAAGAACAAGTAGAAGTGACCACCAGCATGATGCCATGACGTCACGTGCACGCCATGTATGCCGCGCGTGCTTGTTGTTCGCGAGGGGCACCAGCCGGGACAACATGCTTTTGCTGATGGAGAGTGCAGCACCCCAGCGTGTGAGGAAAACAGTCCAGCGGTACGAGAGCGCGTGGCACGTGTATTAACCTTTTAAGTGCCTTGGACAAGCTGAGCTCGTCGGCCACTTTCTTTTGTATAAGTGGCACACAATATTAGACATAATTATGTCTAATATTGAGTGTGTTCGATTTAGCTACACCTACCCTGCCGATGTGCTCCGATGCCATATATTCTTATTTGGTTTACGAGTGCAAACCAATCTCATAGCATGACCGGACGCTCTTTGCCTTGTCCCGGGGACATACTTTTCGAACTGGTGTCTACTGTAATGCACACCGGTGCGAGTTAATCGAGCGTGTCGAATCATTCGAGAGAGGAAAAGTACAAATCATTCAACGTTCAAAAAGAGTTCACATTCCAGCGTGCTAGGGAGAGCCCCGTTTCATAGATATCTCCCCGTGGCCGCCATATTTTCTCTATGTAACAAAAAGATTTAAAAAAAAAAGGAGCAAGAAGCAGCGAGGAGGTTTTCAAACTCAATGAGGGTACACATGCAGCGCCCCGTGCCTTATCGCGGCGGACGCGAGAACTGGCAGGCACGTACGCGACCTGTTTCTTTTTCTTTCTTTTTGTGCGAAAGGGTCGAGTCGTCTGCGACCCGCGGCAGGCGTGGCGCGCGCTCTGTTGATAAACAAGGTTCCGATGGCTGCCGTCGGGATCGCTGCGGGAGCTCGGTGCCGCCGCCTCGCTGGGGCGATCGATATTTAAGCCTCTGCCTAGACCGGACTCTTAATGCGACGTTTGTGTTTCGGTCTACGCCAGTGGCGCCAAGTCTTGAAGGGGCTGGGGGTCTTCGCTGCTGCGCCTGCCATTTCCATTCGTATACGGAGAGTTCACTTCGCCAGGCGGCGCCGCGGGCGAGCCCCCTCCCCTCCTTTTTTTCCCCCTCAATAAACAAAACAAAGAAGAAAAAAACAGTCGGTATACCATCATACGCCTTGATAAACACCGATTTTGGTACAGAACCAAAGAAACACCACAAAACACCGAAACTAAAAAAAAAAGGAAATAACCCCCACTAAAAATATAAATACAAAATCCCCCCCCCCCCCGAATTAGAAGAAATATTTGCGCCAAAATCACCGGTGAAATTAATATTTCGACCGTTCACCTTCCGGTTTTAACCAAAAAAAATAAAAACAAAACGATAAACATCCGTTAGTGTCAGGAATAAAAAAAGTCACTTAAAGCCGGAAACAATAGATAAACATCCATTGGTTCTAGAAGTACAACATCCCTTAAAAAAACCAAAAAAAAACACGGATTTTTGGAATTTCTGGTTCCAGCTATGACTGTTTTTGTGGAAACGTCCTCCCCTTTCAGACTTGAGCTCTTTAATATATTTTTTTACCGATGTTTATTGTTTGTAGTGTTCGTCCGAAACAAAACAACAAAATACACCGATATCTGAAAAATAAATAAACACCGCTAAAAGAACCGCGGATATCTCTTATAAATAAATGCCGGGAAATCTACGACTACGACCTACCTATAATCCTTCAGCCCAATAAGCTCTTCCTCTCGCTTCGATTTCGCTCTTGAAGACCACGCATTTGCGTGTTCGGTTTTCCTTTCCGCCCACAACGCTGCTCGATTTTTTTTTTCGTGTTTGTGTAGTAATGTACATTTCCATCGGGAAGGCATGTATCTGTTAATAGGCATCAGCAATGAAAAAAAAATGAATAATAACTTTCTGAGAGGGAGTGGAAGGGTGAAATAACCTCTACAGCGGCAGAACAAAGGGAGCCGCAAAAAAAAAAACCACAGTGAAGCCGTCAAAGATCCAAGAGCATCAGCGCAGTACCAATGTACAAGTCGATCTTTCTGCTAGCCGCGCGCTCACGTCTCTTTTCTTTTTCTTTTGCAATTAAATATTTGTTTAGTTGCAATTATCATGGGAGTCAACTTCCCACTTGGAATGCCGCTTTTTCTAGCATCATAGGCTTGTTCGTGGGCGGCTCCGGTTTTGCTAGCGTCAGCTAAGGACGTTCTCTTGTATCGAAACATTACGAGTGATAAGAGCAATGCCACTTTGTCTACATTCCAACGACGAATACCTTGGCTTGGAGTCGCCACAGAATTCTCGTGGTGATGTCTAAACGATCGTAGTGCCGAAGCAAACGCACGCCCGGTTTTTTTTTAATTATTATTATTGTTTTTGTTTTTACCGGCGGTTGATGCGCACACGTGGTAGGGGTGACCAAACTCAGACGTTTCCGCCTGCACACTCTAATTGTTTTTGTTTTGTTGTGGGGGGGGGGGGGGATATATTCATTGACAACTTAATAAACGTGGGGCGGGGATTATATTGTTTACGCTTTTCGCTTCGAGATTGGTTCTTCGGCGCTCTTATCGTCTATAATGCCGCAATTTCATTCGCTTCGGAGCTGTGATAAAATGTTCAGAACTCATCATGTCCTGCTTTGCAGTTCTTGAACTGCCTGTGACGAAAGATACAAAGTTCTTTGTAGCGAAATATCAAGTTTTGTTGTTGTCGTTGTTTTCATAAAAAAACACAAAAGCAAAACAAAAAAACGTCGCCGGGAGTAGCATAATGAAAACTGGGAGAGAGAGAAGGAGAGAGAGAAGGAGAGACCTACCTACAATTGCCGTCTCTAAAACTGCGATCTGCCGAGTCTACCAACATGCAAAAACCAATAATCGAAAAAGCTTTTTTTTTTTTTTTATCGGGCAATCTTTCAGGGTGCTGGCTTTCCCGCATTGCTTCTTGGAGTTGCACCGGAGCGCTCTTTTGGGATAAGGTTGCCCCGCCGCCGCGCGATCGCTCCTCTGTACAACTACTGGCGATTGCAGTCAACCAAATCGACGGCAATCAAAGCGGATAGAAGAAGAAAGCTGTGGCGGCAGGTTCGCTCTCGGCCTCCCCCCCCCCCCCCCCCCCGAGCGAATCAGAAATTCACAGCGTCTGGCGGTCAAAACACGAAACCGTAGACGCAAATAAAAGAAACAAACGAAACAGGCGATGAAAATTGTTAGTAGAGAGAGTTACTCAATAGTTGCTAAGCTTCAGAGTCCAGAAACGAAACTTCAGCCATCATGGTGTTTTGAACCAGTGTTGCCAGTTATCTAAAGCTTTATCTGAAAATCGCAGGAAACGGTTTTTCCGTTTTTGTGGGAAACGTCAAAACGGTTCGCGACGGAGCAAAAACGATATCGCCCGAGCTTGCCAACGTCGTGTCTAAGCTCAGGAAGTCGCGTTTTATGAATCCCCAATAGACCGTTTTCTAAAGTTCGCGGCATCGCCTGTTGTCCGTCATTGCTTGACCACGTACTTTGGACATCTGTTGGGCACGTGGGCCCGCGTCAACGTTCGGCGTGGACTCGGCTGAACATGTATTGGACACGAGGGTGACGTCAGCGTTCGGCGAGGACTCGGAACCAATCACGCGCTTCCTGTCCAACCAATGGCGACCGCCGATGTTGCTCGATGGACCTTTGGAAAGGGGTCTATTGAGCGCCGCTCTGCGCTAAGCACCAAAATGGCGACGCACCAGAAGAAAATCTGTGAAATGGAGTGCCAATATACGCTAAAGCCGCAGACACACTGCTCGTGCTATACTCGTAGATCATACAAAAGAGACGCGGTGTTTCTCTGCAGACATGATGGCAGAATTATCCGCGGACACGCCTCAAGTGTGTCCGAAGCATGTTTCTTTCATATGGATGGATGGATGGATGTTAATGGCTATATCCCTTTGTAACGGGCGGTAGCTTGCGCCACCTAGTCTAAGTCTAAAAAGACATATGTATGCTTCGAATATTTCTGCAGACAGTTTTTGCGTGACCAAAAAAACACGCCTCGACAAACGTCTGCAGACTGCCTCTTGTATTATGCATTGGCTTGCGACCGTGGATTTTAAGTGTAGGTAATTTAGTAGCTCTGAGCCCTAGATAGTCAAATGTGATCTTAGAAACAGCTTCGTAGCAACGTAACAATGAAGCAACACACGCGTCACGGCGGCGCTGCGCTGGCTGCATGCCCTTCCTCTTGGAGCGCTAATCGTTGTTTTGGGTGCGTGCGCCGGTGCCGAACCTTGGGCAACAGCCCGGGACGTCCCCGCCCGCCCAGTCCATCCGTCTCCCAGGAACCGAAATAACCCTGACACTGATCCCGCGGCGTTCCGTCAGCGTGTCGGCGTCTCCCTGTCTAGACCCCCGGTCTGGACCGGGGGCGTGCGGGCGCCGCGGATGTGGCACTGTGACGACGTGCCTGGCGCACTCTTTAGTCCGGACTACTTTTGCGCGGAGGAGCACGCGCTTTATCCCTCCGCTGTGTTAGCGATGTCCGTTGTGGCGCCGGCGTTGTCGAACTCTTCTGTCCTGACTTCTTTTACGCGGAGGAACACACACTGGTATCCCTCCGCGCTGTGCTAGCGATGTCCGTTGCAGCTCCGGTGTTGTCGCACTATTTCGTCCGGACTACTTGGACGCGGAGGAAAACTTGTTGTTATCTTTCCGTTCTGCTAGAAATGCAGGTTGCGGCAACGGTGTTATCGCACTCTTCCGCCCGCACTACTTTGATGCGGAGGAACAGTCGTTGTTGTCTCTTCGTTCTGCTAGAAATGCAGGTTGCGGCACCGGTGTTGTCGCACTCTTTTGTCCGGGTTACTTGGCGCTGAGGAACACGCGCTGTTATCTTTCCTTTGTTCTCGGCATGTCCGTTGCGGCACCTTTGTTGTCGCACTATTTTGTCCGGACTACATTGACGCGGAGGAACACGTGATGCATCTTATACTTTCCCTGTGCTTGCGATATCGGGATCGATCTATACGGGGTGTTGCGACTATGCTTTGTAGTGAGGATGCGTGCTTTTATGTATTTGCGCTATTCTATAGTATATTGCTCGCGGTTAAAGGTGGTAACCTAAAACACGTGTGCGAAGAATAAACGGAAAAATGCACAACAACCGAAGCTTGAAAAAATTATACAGCATTTCAGGAGAAACGAGTTAGAGGGGAGCATTTGGGGAAGGGAGATCTCGAGAGGAGCTTTTAACGAGACCGTTGTGCGGTTTGAGTGCCATCAAATCCCTTCAGTTATCGAAAACTGAGTGAAATGATGTTCGCGTGTTCCGATTGTCGTTCGATTTTCGGATGGTTTTTCGACCACGTGTTTCAGCCGCTGGCGCTAATGCAAAGATTTAGCTGGTGTTTATCTTTCGTGTGACAACGATGAACTTAAGTTTGAAAGGATGCGTTTTTTTTTGTGTGTGTGTGTGTTTCTTTTTTTAACATGATGAATTTAGTTTTGTCTTTCTGTGTTGTGTCTTACTCTAGATGCCGAGTTTAGCATAAAGGCGCGGAAACCACGGATTAATTCGCGTATCTGCCTTTGAACCTCAGTGCAGCACTAATCCGAAGCCAATTGCCACTGTGTACTGCTGTCTCGGCGTTACGGTGCGCACTGCGCATTCCTTTCGCCCCACGTGACCGAGAGCGGGTTTGTCAACACAGGGAGGTATGAGCCACGCGCCCGCCGAACGCGGCCGATGGCGCTTGCACCGAATTCCTCGACTCGTATGCTCCGCCCCTGCATGCTGCAGCTCGGCGCCGCCGCGCCGCCGCCGCTGGCTTCGTGGATGCAATTTTAAAGTGGGATCGCATCCCAGTCGGGCGCCGTGGTCGGACGCAAATAGAGTCTTACTGGTCGCTTTTAGAACGAGGAACCTCGGGGCACTTTGAAAGAAGAAAAAAAAATAAAAGAAGTCCGAAAGAAGCTAACTTGGAGCGTCACTCCGACTGCTACTGCAAGCCCTTCGAAACGCGACGGCAGTGAGTCGCCTTCTGCCGCCGCCCTTAAAAATGGCGCCATTAAAAAGGCTTAACCTTACCTTTCTTATGTAGATAGATAGATATCTAAAGGATACGTACTGTTAGAGTAAACTATACTTAAAGGGTTCAATGCGTAAGTAGTTACTCTTACAGTACGCATGCCTTCGCTTACTAACTTTTCCGATGCCCATTTGTTTAGACATTACATCACTTTCCCTCTATGTGGATACATGTATTGTTATATCGATGAGATGTTATGATAGATATATCGTAATCAAACATTGACTATAGGTGGCGCAAGACGCCGCCCGATTCAAAGGATAACACGGAGTGCGTTCAACAAACTTATATCAAGACCACCAACGTATACCCGCGTCGTTCTCTTTTGACGCGGCGATATCGCCGCGTCAACTCTTATTTCGGACTCCATCGAGTCTTTCTGGTACCTGGTGACCGAAACAAGAAGTGGGTGAGAAGCAGGTGGTAGTAAACCGCTTCACTGGAATCACTAACGGACGCTCTGTACATTATTCATTGACTGCTTAAGCGATTCAAAGACTCCCTGTAACTACCGGTGCAATCCACTTATAACGATAATGAGAAAACCCGAAATTTCAATCGTTATAACCGATCATTATTGCATCTGGACTAGAAACTGATCGTTTCTAGTCTAGAAACTCTATAGAAACTGATTGTTATAAGCGGTACATCGTTATTATAGATTCGCTAACATCAGTTTCATAAGTGGATTGCACTGTACTGACCGCTTAAGGAGCGGTGGGCGTGGCGAGTGTACCGAGCATCTTAATTATTACCACTTCGCAGCCAATTAGATTCTAGCATGAGCCGATAAGAATCACGCCAAAGAACGAATCGTAAAGCAAGAAACGCGAGCATACTAAGCATTTCTAACGTTGTCCGCGACTGTAGTTATTCTCTACGAATGGCAATTTTGCCTCCATCCGCGCTTAAATACAACGAAAAGTTTCCGCGTGCATCGTCCAGCTATACTAATCTGTCTGAGTTTTCGCGTACACGATACACGAGACTGTGGCTCACAATCGCCGGCAGCTGTCTATGAGCCATGCGACGCACCTGCTGTAAAATAATAAAACAAAAAAGAAAACTGCGATGTCCCAATGAAGAAGCATCAGCAGCAGCGGGGAAACCGTCAAGGAAACCGCGGCCGCATCTTCTTTCCATGCATCCGATAACGCTCGGATTTATTGTCCCCCACGAGACACGTCCGTTCACACAGACGGGAAGCGGCGTTGGCGCCGTCTGAAAACCCCGTCGGGGTTAATGATACTCGCGGCCACGGCAATGCTGACGCGCAAACGAGGCGCTATAAACGGTCGGATAGGCTTACAGCAGTTGGATGAACATTGTCGAGTGGAGGGACTAGGGAAAACGAGCGATCAACGTTGAGCGGAAGGGCTAGAACAACCGATTTAACGAGAAGGCGAAGGGCTAGAACAACCGATTGAACGACACCGAGGAGATTGACGAGAACAATTGGGAGGACGAGGCTGAGGGGAAAGACGTGAACCATCGATTGAAGAACAGTAAGAAGGACTTACCCGATAACCGATTCATCATCGCCATTGGAAAGGGCTAAAACAACCGAGTGAGCAACGCTGAAAAGAGCTAGTATAATCGATTTAATAAAGCAGGGAAAGGGCTGGAACAATCGATTCAACAACGTCGAGGGTAAGGCCGAGAACCATTGAAAGGACAACCCTGAGGGAAAGGCTAGAACAACCGAATGAACGATGCAGGAGTGAATTGCTTGAACAACCGAATAAACAACGTAAAAAGGAAGGGCTTGTAAATCGAACAAAAAAAAAAAGCCGAGGAAAATAATTAGAACAACCGATTGTACAAACGCCGGGGAAAAGGTTAGACCAAGTTAACAACGCAGTCGGGAAGGGCTAGAGCAACCCAACGAACAATGGAAGGGCGAGGGCAAGGAGGAACATGGAATTTTTCAGAAACTTCCCAAGCTTATAACTTTGCGTGCGTATGTGTGCACGTGTCTGTGTCTGTGTTTGTTTGTTTTTAGTTTGTACGTTGTTTTGTTATTCTGTGGCACGTGTCTTACGTTTTCTTCGCGTAGATATGTCGAGAATGCGATCTAAAAATTGACTTTAGAAGTTTGTCTCATTTTTCCTCGATTTCTCGCGGTCATCTAGGAAAATGATTTAAAAAAATTACAAAGTATTTCGTCCGAGCATCAGTTTTTTTTTTAATTTTTATTATTATCTTTTTTTTTTTTTTAGGGACAGAAGAGCACGCGGCTGTGGCGTTCAGGCGTCGTTCATTCAGACAGCTACGTCGCGCACACCGGATACGCGTTGGATTGCGCTCAGGGTCGATATCGTCACACAAATGGCTCCAATATGTCGGTCATAAAAAAAAGTTTTCAACATAGCGGATGCGTATAGTATCGTGGTCATTTCCCGACTGCAGGATGAGTGGGTTGCGCAGTCAGCAGCGCTGTACACGGCACGCTACGAGTCGCTGAGTAAGGCTTACAGTATCGGCACTTCATTCCTCAATTCTCTTCTGGACGCCGCCATTTTTGTGCTTAGTGCAGCCAGAGCGGGCGCATTTAATGATAGTTACGATACAAAAAATAAAAGCAGACATCCTGAGTTTTGATTACGGTTTAATAAAGCTCAGACGATATCGTTTTTCAACACTTCTGCAGGACCGAAAAGCGTCTCCTTCAATTTCAGATAACTGGCAACAATGATTTTGTGCACCGAGATGGCCTGAATCTGTCGTTACTCTGAAACGTAGCTTATTTGGTGACTCTATCGGTACGCCATTCGAAAGAACCAAATGTTCCATGTTCTCAACCCCTGCATTCAAAACACCAACTATTTGGCCTTCTTCCAGTTCGTTTCACCAATGATAAGGCCAATCAATACCGCAGATAGTTATTTTCTTAATTTTTATTCCGATAATAGAGTAGATTTAGGGAACCGTTTTAGCACATCCGATACGGTACGGTGGGCCCTCCGGTACGAACTGCGCATGCGCTACCACAGAAGACTCGCACATGCGCAGTGCGTACCGTAGGACTATCGTACCGTATCGGAGTTGCGTAAACGGTTTCCCAAAACTCTCTATTGATTACCGATACTTCGACACGTCGCGTTTGCTTACGCCATAGTTTCGTTATCGGGTATCGCTCCGCGGAATGCAGAAACGGTTCACAACAAAAAACTCTTTATTAGGGAGGAACTTTCAGCAGATAACAGAGAGTTTTGGTAGATCGTTCTGGCAACTCCGCGAACGATGCCCGACACTCCGCTGAGCCTGATACCTTTGAGCGTGCATCGTATACCGTTAGCAGGTATCGTTATCAGAGGTATCCTAACGATCTACTAAAACTCCCTAGTTTCGATAACTCCCATAACCGTACTCGATGCTGCGCCACCCTCGGTATAAAAAGCGATACAAAGTAAGTACAGACTATTCTTGCACTTCTACGAAACAAATGCCTGCACTCGAAGCATACTTTTCAGCATGCTTAAGTATACTTCTAATATACATTTAGGTGTGTACTCCCTACTTTAGTGGTTTGGTTCACGCGTCGACATATGACAACTAAGTTGTCCATACTAAAAAGTATATATTTAATAACTATACTAGCAAACTAAAAAAGCAGTTTTAAGGATATTGTGCGAAGCGCTTAAGAAAAGTATAAAATGAATGCTGTATTTCTTTTTACCAAGGGCAAAGCCTTTGCTCATAAATCGTGTTGTCATCGGGTACCGGGTCAGTTGTTTATACACGTGTGGTCACTTCTATGGGAATGCGAAAACCGTGTCGACGTTCTGGTTCTTGTGTATTGTTACGATTGTTCTAGTCGCTTTAGAAGTATGAGAAATGGAGAAAGAAGCTTCAGTTGTTCTGCCTCCAGCGCGAGATTCCTGCCTTCGACAGTGCTTCGGTGTCTCGTGCACCATCGAGCGCACGTGCAGCCAAAGCACAGTGGAAGGCATAAAGCGCAAGCTGGACGCGCGGAGATTCAAAAGACACGCCCTGCCGTTCTAGCTCTGCCAATGACTGTACAGTGCACACGGTCTCCGTCAGTCAGGTTTCGTATTCTTTTCAGAAGGCTTTAGTAAATTATGGTGTTAACGGTTTTCGTTTTTCTTTAGTTAATAACTTTTGTATAAATTGAAAGTAAATTTAGCAGTTTGGCGAAGGTTACGAGATAAAAGAAGAGTGAAAAAGGTTAGCACGTGCGCATAATGATAGACAGCTAAAAGTACACGAAAGTTGGAATATTCCATCATGCGAGTCTTTGGCTTCAAGAGTCAAGATCTTCCGTTAAATCATATTAAAACGGCGAAGAACGCAGACACTGAAAGTAGATGAACAGCACTGCCCTGAACTGAAACTATAACTGAAATGTTCTGTTTCATAAAATATGCTATGTAGCTTTTTTTTTTTTTTGCACGATTTTTTGGAGGTTTGGAGTTTTGATTATCTTTTCTTTCGGCATTACTTGGCTCCTGGCACGGACAGTATTAAAGTATTAAGAATGTTAGAGGACATCATGGAAAGCATAAACCTCCAAGTTGGAACATTTGTAAGTTATACGAATTCTTAGCTGTATTCACTTCATTAATCATCATCATCGTCATTGAACTATAAAGGTGTCCAAGGACTATAAGCGTATTGAGCTTGGTTTTGTTTTTGCACAATTATTTATTACTTGCGTCCTCTCTCAATTCCGTGTATTTAGAAAAACAAAAACGCAATGTCTAGGATGTGTTTTTGTGCGCAAAATTAACTTGGCACCGTGGAATTTAAGCTACAACAAGTGGCAGTATACAACTTGACCCGGAGTTCTCATCGCCGCGACACCCAGCGGACGGCGTGGCGGCACGAGTCAGTGGAAACCTCCCCGGTGTATTTACACAAAAACCGCGTGGTTAACAAAGTTTCCGCCGGGACAATAAAAAAAAGAAAAAAAAAAGAAAGGAAGAAACGGTCGAGGAGTCGCTTCTCGTTACGAAGACGTTCTCCTGAGTGAGACTCCGCGCTATTTCGCTAAAATCGATACTTATCCTCGAACCAGCGCGTGTACAAAAGAACCCGAAAAGGCATTTCCAAGACTGCGTATATCTTCTTCTCCGAAACGGCGGCTCGCTTCTACACCAGGACCGGCGTCGCACTCCACACGTTTTACCGCCTCATCGTACGAATTTCGCGTTCTCGTATAAATAGTAGAAGAAAAACAACAAAAAACTTTAGAACCCGATAAAACAAAACGGACGCACTTTTTTTTTTTCCTTTTATCAAAACGGGAGCCTTTGACTTGGCGGACTTCCGATGAAGCAGGACGACGAGCGGTGTGATAAATAATTGAATGAAAACAGAAGAAACAAATTTGGGAAGTAAAGTAAGCGATCTAAGAGTAAAAAAGAAAAAGAAAAAAGCCAAGAGGCCCAGTTTGTTGCTTACCTTGTACCGCATCACTTTGACCGGAGAATAGTCCATCGCACGCGACGTTGTCACCACTCAGCGATCCGTTTTCTCGTGGACGATGACGATTTCTCGGGTCCCGCCTTTTCACCCAAAATCCGCGAGGGAATGAGGGCTGGATCCACCGGTGAGGTCCTTCGAAGTCGCCGGCGAGAAGAATCACCTCTTTCTTGTTCGCTTCCTTTCCCGGGGAACCGACAGCGAACCCGCGGATCGAGACGTTGTCACTGGCTGGAGGTGTACACGGTTCTTTCCTGACCACTGTCCGTAGAAAATCGCGAAGCGGTATACTGAGTTACCGCTAAGAAACAAACAGATGCACGCTCGACGTGGCGCCTTTTAGCGATCACACACCGCAGCAGCAGTCGCTCCTCTTCCGCGCGCTCGCGCGCGTTCGTTTTTCAACGCGTTTTTTCTCTCTCTGAGAGACGTTCTTGTCACTCTCTTTTTATCTTTCTTTCTTTTTTTACACTCTCGGGAGAGTGAAGAGAGAGGGTGTTATTATGACACCTGGTTCGGACTGGGTGCAAACGAGTCCCAACTGG
The DNA here is from genome assembly GCA_037355805.1 of Ixodes ricinus. Lineage (NCBI taxonomy): Eukaryota > Metazoa > Arthropoda > Arachnida > Ixodida > Ixodidae > Ixodes > Ixodes ricinus. The sequence goes on along the minus strand of JAZHYW010046296.1, from coordinate 44,484 downwards.
CTTGAGGGTGGTTGTGGCGGTCACGAGATGTGGCGGTACAGAAAAAATATATGCAGCACGCCGCTGTGATTCTTCGAGTGCTGCCGCTTCGCTAAGCCGTCGGGTTCTGAGCCGAGCCGGCGCGTACCAATATTGGCTCTGTCGGAGGGACAGCCGCCGCGAGCCGCCAGTGCCTCCTCTCCCTCGCTCTTTTTAGCTACTGCAGCGCCGCTAACGGCCTTCGGCTGCTTCTCGCTTTTGGCGGGAAACACGGTTTGGTTTAGGCTTTGGCGGGTTCGGCGTGCAATACAATGATTGTGCGTATCGAACGGTCTTGTACACGTTGCTGCAAAAGTAGTCGATTACAGTTACAATTACTCTTGGCTAATAAGCATCATTAGATTACTCGATTACTTGAGATGAAAAGTATATCAACCGTTAAAAAAAGTAACGGTTGCTTTTCCGATCACTTCACATCTTGAAAACAGGTTTTTCTGACGGTTTCGAAACGGACTTTTGTACTGTCCGTTATTGGATTAGCAATCACTGAATTACAAGCTACTTTTCAATCCACCAATTTTCGTAGACAGTCCTCCTGTCGGAGACATAGTTGGAGGATTCGTTTGCAGGAAACTTGGATGTGTAAGAACAAAGGAAGCCATTAAAAACATGGATGAAAAAAGGGAGGGGGGTATAGTAGTGGCCACAAGTAATTTTAATACTTCCAAAGGAAGTCAAATTATACTCTCGTGATTACTACCTAACAAAAGTAATTAAACGATTACAAAATTTCTTTAATAAGTAATTGCAAGTAATTTGATTACTTGTACAGAGTAACGTGCAAGTCTGGTCTCGGATCGCTGTCATTTGAATGTTTTGTGAAAACTTATCGCGTCGACTTGTTTAACTTTGTTTTAAAGAAAATATTCTTTGGGATTTTTTGTTGAGTGTGTGAGTTAATTTGTCATCATGTTGGTGTTGGTTTTCTTTGGCGATATATTAGTTCCCGAACAGATGCGTTGATCAACCCAAGTTTGAATGTATTGATTTCTGCGGATATCAGAACACGCAACTGAATAAACAATACGAAATCAAAATAATGGACTATTAGTAACGGAGCCGCGCTGAGCAGGATTAGCGGTGTCGGTTAGCGCGCCTGACCGGTAATCGGGATGTCGTGGGTTTCAGCGCAATTGTCACTGCCAGTCTGCCATCCTAAGAAACGCAAGGCGTAACAATTATTAGTTAAACGCTTCTTGCCTCGTGATTGGCTCGATCGGCGTTCTCATCGACTGATGCTGCAATCTGACTGGCTGAGGAGCGATAACGAGAAGCGCCGGTCTCGCCACACCTCCGTTTCCTAAGTAGTCGGTGAGCTTTGACTCAACCTTCCTTTTTTTAGGTTGCTTTGCTGCTTTTGTTATATCGTTCGTACGTTTCATTCATCTAGATGTTTTGGAATGTACACGCTCTGCGAAGACCGTGCAAAGAGACGAGCTACGATTTCTATCAATTAGTGAGCATTCTCCGCTACCGCAATGGAGCGACGAAACATAAATAAGGGGTACATGCGATGCTCATTCGGTTTGGCTTCGGCCGCCTCCCTCCCCCCCCCCCAGCGGTAAAGACCTGCAGCGTCTATGGAGGCCATCAATCAAAAGCTGCTTCCCAGCGCCTCTCTTTCTGGTTTATTTTTTTCTCTCCCCGGTTCTGGTTGTACTCGTCGGGCGTAGCGGTGGTAAGGGGGTGGTCGTGTATGCTTGAGACACATTGTATGCTCGCCGACTCGGAAAAGCGGTGCGCGCTTCTACGAAAGAAGCCGCATTTGTGCGGTTTCCGAGAGAATGGGGGGAGGGGGGGGGGTGGGGGGTGCGTTTGGTTTCCACGATGTGCACTATAAACTGGTGTTGTGCTGTTAGGTGGCATCGGTATATGTCCCAGTCCGATTTAGCGTCACAGTTTCGTCAGCTGCCAAATTCGTACCTTTGAACTTTTATGGAGAGCGCGAGTTCGTCTGCTTCTTTTGCAGGGGTTGCTGTAGTGATGTCAGAACGTCGAGCTCTGATTGGTTCTCGATTGAAGGATAGTGGGAAGACCATCAACGCAGCTGAGGCCTACCCACTATCCTTGATTCAGAGCCAATCAGAGCTCGGCGTCTTTCTGACGTGACCACAACACCTGCAAAAAAACAGACGAACTGCGCTCCGCATAGGCCGTGACGCCGTCTGCAAATCAAGCGAGCGTGATCGCATAAGTGGGGGCACTGCGCATGCGCCGTGCCTACAGCAGCGTCACCACGGCGGCGTGACGTCAGGGTTGCGAATTTGTGTATCAACGGTCGTTGTTATTGTACTCCTGTGCGCTCGGTTCAAGAACGCGTAGGTGTCCCTCGACGACGTTTACTTCGAGATTTGGCCGAGCTGTATAGCATAATTATCAGCTCATCAATAAGAATGAAATCGAATACAAAACGGTTATGAACTAGTAAAGTACACGATTATCTGACTCTAGTAACCATGCAATCGTTCCAAAAGCCGTCGTTATTTTTTTTCGTCTTAGTTTGGTTTGTGTTTGAGATTGCCTCAGCCCGTAATTCCATTATTCTAATGTACACTTAAAGGGGCGCTCGAGTGCTTTTTGGAAGAAGCTTGTTCTTGCTGGCATATTGTTTGTTGGGCTTCAGTCAGTAAAAAAAAGACCAGTTCTAGAAGGCAAGACGTTCTAGTAAACTCGCAGCAATAGAAATACACGAGCACAATTTTCTCCTTCATCCTCGGATTCCCCACCACCTCCATAAATTTTGAACGATGAAAATAGTTAACTGCGTGGAGATTCCGAGCGTAACTATTATTCGCTCTTTTTTAGGCGTCTTGTGCCTTATATTCTGATAAAAACGTCAATTCTATAAGTGTAGGAGTTTTTATTTAATTTTTCGTCGGGGAATCCGGCCGCCCATGAGTGTAATTTAGGGTTTCTTAGCACGCTTAGAGCCCGTAGATTGAGATTTATCACCATAAATCATGCATTGCTAAATTACTTTCAAAATATAATTTAATTTCAATTCTAATTACATTGCTCCAAAAGTAGTGTAACTGCAATTACAATTACCATTACGTGAAAAGTAATTCATTACAATGACAAACTACTTTAAAAAAGTTGTGCAATTACTTTACAATTACTCTTTTCTGAGAGCTACCCAACTTGGGCCGTATAAATTTAAACCAGTTGTTTAGAATGCAACACATTTGTTCATTCCTTTCCCCAATGTTTGAGGAAACTTTAAATGGAAACTAAAACAGTTCTTTATTTTACAAAAAAAAAAAAAAAAGCCTAAGACGCTTTTAGCTGGCAATGGTGCCTGAAACACGTCCCGGAGGGGTGTGTTTAACGTCCTATCCTCCCCATATACCAAAAGGGATCCTGAAGTGGTAACAAATGACGTCAGAAAAGTCGCAGTGTCATGTTGTCGGATGTCGCGAACCTGGCGGTTGGCGCTATACAAGTACCGGCCAAAAAGCGCGAGCGAACAGGATGTATACTGTCGCTGTCGCAGTGGCGGATCCAAGGGGGGGGGGCGACGGGAGCGGGCGCCGCCCCCTCCCCCCAAACAAAGTTGACCCCCCTCCCTCCCCCTTCTTGGAGGGCAATTGGACATGGGTGGACCCCCCTTGCACAAGAAAGAATGGGGGGAATAGTATTCTTTAAGATTTTCCGCCCCCCCCCCCCCCCAAAAACGGAGTTCTGGATCCGCCCCTGCGCTGTCGTCGCGGCGTCCCAACTGCTGGGTGCCGAAGCTTCCGTGGACTGCCACACTGGAGTGCGACCTGCAGCAGAACAGCCGTCTGCCACATACACCACCGCTGCTTTGACGCCGCCAGGATCGCGACCGTCGACAGCATGATGGCGCCTCTATGAGCGTCATCAGGCGGAACCCGAGGGACCACTTTCTGGACGCGGTAAATTTCACACCAGTCTGACACGCTTTCCGGGAATCATAATTTGGCGCCCGGGATTGCGGATATCAAAATTATCTTTCAGAGTGGTATGGCAATTAGCCATATCAATCGGTTTCATCTGGAACTATAACCCCTCTTCCGTTCCTCCTTTCCCTCCTTTCTGAACAGGTCGGGATACGCCCTCTCCCCTGCTTAGCTCTGGCTGTACTGCAAGGTTTTAGTGAGACGGAGTATCCGCATACACGCGGTCGTCCCCGTGGTCGGCGCCGCAAAATATTGCAAAAGTAATAGTAATTGTGCCTGAAACTTTGCAATTACTAACGCCATAAAGTAATTAAATTTCAACTACGATTCATTTTTAGCCGAAAGTAAATAATTACAATTACAAATTACAGAAATGTACTTAAATTCCGTAATTCAATTACTGTCATTCAATTACTACACAAATGTGTCATAAATAGACGATCTCAGAATCCACTTCGGTCCCCTTTTAATCGATTACCCTAACCACAGACTTTATGGTTATGCTACTTACTTGTAGAACCAGATTTCAAAATCTCTATATCCCTCCCTTGTTTTATCAGCTGACAGTCTTTGCATAACGTAAGATAAAAAAAGGTTCATAAAAAATAACAAAAAAATGGTGGGTGCCACTTGCTTAGATTTACGATTACATACAAGGCTGTGATTTGTTTCCCCCGATTCATTCTGTAAGTAAAAAAACAAGAATGGTGAAATCTTTTTTTCTATAATATACGGAATGTGTAGATATATACTCTGGCTACTTCTCCACATACCTACCGCTCAGATTAAGGTACAGTTATTATATGAAGAGGCTTCTCAATTTTTAGATGCCCTTCCCAGAGGAGGCAGACTGTGTGAATGGGACTTTAATATGCTTAGTATCCCAGTTAGAGTTTGTCACTTCGTCTCTTCTGACTCTTCTGGCATTGATGAAATAGTACTAAGGGAGGTAAGCGACCTCAAATATTTAGGTATTATTTTTACCTCCAACCTTAAATGGGATAGGCACGTCGACTATATTTGCTCCCGCGCCCTCAGAAAATTGGGCTATGTTAAACGCACGTTAAAAAAATTCGTCTAAAGAGGTAAAATTAACCGCTTTTAAAACTCTCGTGAAGCCGATTTTGGAGTACGGTTCAGTGGTCTGGGACGTTCATTTAAAAAAGGACAATCTCATTGACTCTGTTCAGGCTAAGGCTATCCGATTTATCTCCAATCGATATGATCGACACTTTTCACCTTCATCCGCTTTGCCAACATTAGGGCTAGAATCTTTATCGTTAAGGCGAACTATCGAGCGATTGAAGTTGTTACATAGAATTGTTAATAATGTAAGTGGCATTGAATGTATGAAGTATATTTCCTTCTCAGATATTTCGACGCATTAGGCGTTCCCATCCACTTAAATATTGTACCCTTTCGTTCTCGCGTAAACTGTTTCAAAAATTCCTTTTTCCGCGCACTGTTGAGCTGTGGAATAGTATTGACGGTGCTACGCGTATGCTCACAGTACGACTGATTTTGTTATAAAACTCATGAAAGTTGACTTCCTTTGATGTTTGGTGTTTCTGGCGAATCATTATATGTTGTTGAATATGTTCTCGTTTATTGTCCTCTACTCATGTTTTAGTTGTGTAATCCACTCCTGCAATGACCTCGACTGGGGTCGCAGTATACATAAATAAAATAAAAAATAAAGACGCTAATTTTCACCAAATGTATTACCTGCTTCTCTCTCTCTTTCTCAACTATCAAGTATCCCTTTCTGAGCGAGAAAGCGTCGGTATATGCCGAAATTCTTCCATTGTGACCCGACGTGACTATGACTATAATTGGACACTCTGTAGTTGGGGTGTCAGCTGCGACAGCCACCTACGGTTGATTGGTGTCTCAAGTTCATTGTGTAGCGACGGCACCTTTTCTTTCCGGGAAGCGAGGCGGTGATGTTTCTTTTTGTTTTTGCATGGTTTATTATTTACTTCTAAGAATTCTGTAGGCGGTCGAATAGGCCCTCCTCAACCAGAGATAGGCCGGCTTGATCAGAACTGCCCATCTCATTAAAATACATAGTTCTTCCTCGGTTTGCTGGATGATGCGGTAGTGGTTGTAGTGAGGAGGTGAGTGGTAGTGGTAGTACAGTTTCTTGAGAGGGAACAGAAAGGTGCGGGTTCAAAGAAAAAGAAAATAAACAAAGCTCGCTGCGTCCTTCCTGAAGACCCTTGGCTTGTTAGCCGACGACGAGCTGCTTCTATGGTTTGCACAAACTCGGAGTCGAGATACGAGGTTGTCGCGCAAGTTCATGGGCGCCTTTCTGATGCTGAAGTGCCGACTCGGTAATGTTTCTGAGGTTTTGTCGTTGTGTGCATCTCTGTAATTTCCCTTACTACCTTGTTTCTATTAACGCAAAAAAAAAAGAATACACCGGCTTGTTTTTAAATTCACTATATCTTTGTTAACTGATTATGTGACTCCCACTGACGTTTCATCCGCTTGGCGTCTGCGATGGCCTTGCCGTTGACCACATACCTCCTGCGGGATACTATTGGGTCATGATTCAATTGCAGTATTTTGAATTATTGTAATGTAATTACTTTTAGCGATCTGTAATTGTGATGCATTATTTTTTACTTACTGCAGTTGTGCTTTAACTACTTTTCTGCCTCAGTAATTCACAAACTTAGAGTCCCATTACAGCTACTTTTTGATTGAATTTGATTTACTTTCTGTAATTCCAATCGTAAATAAATACTTTTGAAGCCAAGTAGTTCGTAATGTTAATTAAGTGCGTTTCAAACGGTGATTTACCGAATCGCGTTCTGCTGCATCCATCTTCCAGCATTCGCAGAATTTGTTTCTCTTCACGAGAAACAGCAAGAATGATCCCAGCATGGTGGAGAACGTCAACGCTGGCCTTGCGTGCAGAGAGAAATTGAGGAAAGGAAAAGGCGAGAGCGTGCGGTGACATCAGAGCTCCAATCGAGCTCTGATTGGAGGGATTAATGGGTAGGCTCAAAGGCTGCCTGCCTTAGTCTCTACTAGGGCTGGGTGTCGATTAAAAATTTTAACCCGATTAATCGCCACCCTTTAATCGATTAATTAATCGATTAATCAGTTGCGTTAATTTTTATAAATAATGTATAAAAAAGAATGCAACAACTCGTCTTGCCTTCGAAGACTTATTTTACTCTGTGTTACACGGCGCAAAGGACATTTAGAATTGAGGATACATATAGTTCAACGATTCAAAGACTCGCATATTTTTGTTCCAGCACCGAAGACACATGAGTTTGTCCACATTCTCCGACAGGAAGACAAGAGCTTGGGCGATGCTTTCTTTTTTCAGAAAAAGGAACCTCGATGAGAAGGCGTTGATTGTTGTCTGCGTTTTGGCGGATGGTCCTTGCTGCAGCTACATGGTGCTTCGCTCGTAGGCGATACTGAAGCGAACTTACGCTTCCACTGTACGAAAACGGCTTTTGCAGATGATGCAGTGGACTTCCTTCGAGTTAGAAACTTCACCGCTGGAGTTTAATTTAAACCCAAACTTTCCAGCAAGATTGCCTTTCATACTCGAGAACTCGTCCATTTTTACGTGCCGAATACTGGAACAAGTAACCATGGCGTTGTTAGCTTCCCAGCTTGTTTTTCTGCTTGTTTGTCTTGCCTGGGCAGGATGTGTAATAGATCCTCAACACGTGAAGTTTCGCGGTCGCGCGGGGATCAATTGTGGGCCCGGCTTGTTCGCCTGGCCTTGGCAGAACTGTAATGTATATCCTCGAACACGTGACGCTTCGCGAGCGCGAGAATTGAACCTTACTCATAGCACCTGGCTGGGAACGGACTTCTTTTGAGTACCGATTAAAAAACCGATTAACCAGTTAAAAAATTTGATCGCGATTAAAGCCTTAATCGATTAATCGGAGTTAATCGTATTCCCAGCCTAGTCTCTGCCCACACCTCCCTCCCATCAGAGCGAACAAGAAGAGCGTTTTCTGCTCGCTCCTCTTGCAGTTTCCCGCGTTCGAACGCCCGGACTATGGCGTTCGGCGTTCGACACGTTCGAACAGTCAAAGGCGCAATTAGCCCTTGAGTCTACCCCCTATCCTTGTAATCAGGGCTGGCGCTCTGGCGTCACTGCGCGTTTTCTGCTCTCCTCGTCTCCCTACAGTTTCTCCCCGTTGCGTATACTCGGAGCGTACAGCGGTAAGGGTTCATCTGGCAGTGCGGGCGACTAATTAGCGATCGATAGACGGCAATTAGCAGACGCGCAAACTTGGAGTCGGTTTGCTAAATATGGAAACGTTTATGAGCAGCGAACTGTTCTTCGTTACAGATGCCATCTGGAATTTAAACGAGAGAGAGAGAGAGAGAGAGAGAGAGCAGAAACCGAGATGAGAGAGAGAGAGAGAGAGAGAGAATCCGCTGCTCTGTTGGTTGGTGTCGTGTATTCCTGTAATCACGACTGTGTGGTGCGTACATTAGGAAGCGTTCATGTCGTTTTGTCGGGACACGTTTCGTGAGCAACCGTTTTGAAGACAAGCGTTTTATAAACACACGTTTCGTCAGCACAGTTTTTTTTTGCGTATACAAATTTGGGAGCCACAAAAACCTGCGCGTGATTCAACGAGACGTGTTTTCTTAATTAAGTCTCGCTCCTTCCCTCCCCCCCCACTCCCCTCCTATCTCTTCCCCTTGAACCAGGCGAGACGCAAAAAGTCTGTTGGCGTAAACAGCAGAGTTGTTTGCGTTCGGCGAAACGCGTCTGTCGATGAAACGAATGCGGTCAAGCCTTTCAATGTGTCTATGAAGCGTTAAATGTCGACGAAACGGTACGTCGATGAAACTTCGTTCGATGAACTGTTTTCCATCGCAGTGCGGAGACCAGGCTGGCAGTCGCATACTGCAACCAATCAACTTTCACTCTCAGCGCAGATGTAAGACGGAAATTCGATCCCATTCAATTTAGTTTTATTTACAACTCCGTGTTGGGGGACCCAAGACAAAATAAGCGTCGCAAACTGCCGTTTGCGGGCACGTACAAGCGGCGGAATTTATAACTAGAAGTTCTATTGACACGTATGCTGATAAAAACAGTTGGAATTTTATTAGTTTCCGAGCCGGCTGACTTTCAGCACACTAAAAGAATTAGTATCAGGAAGAACCTGCTGTATTGGTCCTAATTACAGAAACGCGCGAAGGCTAAATGTACTGGTTTGCTACATCGTGGGGATAAGGAGGGATTAGGGAGGGCACAGATAAAGGAAAAAACGAGAGCAGGCAAGAGGGAGAAAAAGAGAATATATATACAGAAAGAGGACATGCACAGACACGGACACCCACCCAGCGCTCGACACGAAACAAATCCGGGAGCGCTGTCGTGCTTCGTATTTTTCACTGCGCGGATTTGTGACCTTGTCAGTAAAGCCTACAACCAAAAGAGCCTTGAATTAGTTTATCGGTGCATATAAGCATGAGTGCTTTGTTTGTCTGCGATTAGTTTGTCAGTGACATATAAGAACGACAGCTCTTTCTTATAGTGTCCCCACAGAAGACCATGTTTCTAGCGATAGATAAACATAGCGAAGCGATACGAAAATAAATAAGACAAAACGAGGTCAGTATGTGTACATTGGTTCGCGTGCTGTGTAATACGGCCAGGCGGGCAGATGCGTGAATGACCGTGCACGCGAGCATGCGGCTGCCACGCGTGCTAGCCCTTCTGGCCATCTCGCCATTCACTGCATCAGATGCCCGCATGAGCCTGTTTTACATTGCATTAAGATTCTGGCCCGCTACAAAAACAAAACAAGCAGGAAGTCCATAAGGCATACGAAATTCGGGATAAAAGAGTAGATTGCATAAATAAAGCATCAACCGCCCTATCAAAAAAAAAAAAGATTAATTTTATCAAAAAAGCAGTGCACCGACAGCCTGATGATTATACAAGCTTAACGGGGCCTATATTATAGTCTTCGTAATAATTTCGTTGTGTGTATGTTTAAACGGCCGGAAGTTAGACAGCCCCAATGGCCGTCTGGTGTCCCAGCTGTAGATGAGTAATTTAGCCAGTGCAGTACAACCGCTAGCCCGGGGTCTTAAACGTGCACCACGCAGCAGCGATACACGACCGCACACCGATTCGATGCTCATCTGCAGATCGAAACGGGCAGGGGTGGGGATAGACCTTTCCGGAAATGTGTGGTGCCCCCAGCGTCTGCTTCAGGCATTGTGACGTTGGATGCACGACACGTGAAATTATCAAGAAGCGAAGACGAGCAAGACGTTGGCTTAACAGTTTGTGGTTTCAGAACGCAGAGAAGTCAGAAGCTAAAGCAAAACATGGTATGTGACGACCTTTTCTTTTCGTTCGCTTTTTTTTGTGTGTGTGTGTTGTGAGTTTCTAATTGTAAGAAATAATGAATTGTGCGGTACCCAGGATATACGTAACGTTCGAGCCGGCACGAGCGTACATCCGAAGAGCCCCACAATTCCCCTCTGGTGGCTCTATTCCCCTCGTTGCAAGGTCTCCTGGGGATTTTCCGGGAAGGTTTATTAATCCCAGGATCCCTGGGTTCTGCAGCGCAGGCTTTCGCTCCATCGTGCTCCGAGCTGGTGTGCGCTGGCGCACTCGGCCACCGATTCCCCCCCCCCCCCCCCACTTCCGCCATAAACAGACAGAAAACGTGAGTGGCGTGAAAGAAGTGACTAAGCCTCTCTCATTGCATTCTTGCATTCTTGATGCTATTTTCGGCAAAATAATTTGTTGGCTTTGTTGGTTATTTTGGGCATTTGGCTTGGTAGCTGTGGGTTCACGTTGAAGCAATTTGTTTGTTCTTCTTACCACTGTTTTTGCCGCGTTTTATGCAGACTCGCAAAGAGAGGGGCCGGGACAGTCATTTCCCGAGTCCCCAAGCAACAGCCGAAACCATGAAAAATGACTGGAAGCCCATTTTGAGGAAAGACTGCGTCCCAAATTTTACCTTCTGCTACTCGAAGTATAGAGTAGGCACCTCTCATTGGGCAGTCAATTACAAGGATCGTCATTTCACATTGCTCACATCCCTCAGAACCCAGCGAAACTCCATATTTTCTTAGCATGGGCCTTTCAATAGCCATTATAAGGCGGCCTGGGATCTACCGTTCCACGCTTCCTGAGGAAAAGATTTGAACAGTTCATGTTGAAAGCTCGAATGTCCCTCTTAAACGATACCGCCTTTCCCACGAGAGCGGGCAATAGCGTCGAGAGGGGCGCCAACCATAGACCTGACTGGCTCAAGGGGGACATTTCCGCAGTGTGGGACCTTGAGAATCTATGTAGCAACTACCGTGTATCCAAATATGCCTAGGACCCAACCAAGGAAGGGGAAAAAGCAACCCTATTGCCGGACTTCCATCTTCAAATCTGACCAGATGCGCCACGAACTAGGAACAACGCTAATTCCAGATTCGCTATCCGAATGAACTGCATCAATATGTGCCGACACACGCACACATACATCAAACATATAGCACGCAAGGGCAGACATTCCTACATCGGCACCTATCTCATCAATTTCTGGGACAAGCGCCACAGACTAATAGTGTAAGTGGCAGAACGTCGAAAACAACCGAAAACCAGAAGGCACTCTCTACACACCAACGAAGAGGCCGAAAATTACGCCAAATCATTAGTAACTAAGAACTGGCTCCAAACTTGCGATCACTTCAACGGTCAGCTTCTCGCACCCAGAGTATGGACAATTCTCCATGCCCCACCTGGGACCAAGCCAAACCACAACCACTAATCAAGATCCAAATGCACACAGGCTCTTCCGCCAAAGAGTGCCTCCAGAATTCATAAAATACTTTCACCCACGTACCACACCATCCCAACGCTCACTGATATCCAGAAACACACCCCAGAATGCTCCGCCGAAAGGCATCGAATCTCCATTTAGCATGAGTGAGACTGTCTGCTCTTGTAACTTTAAACAGACTTACGGCCCCAGGCATAAATGGCACCACTTACGTCATGCTACGAAACCTCTCGGACAGGCATCTAGACGCGCTACTCAACCACATCAATCAGGTATGAGGACACAAATACACTACCTAAAGAATTGAAGACATATCTCTTGTACTTCCATTCTCAAAACTACAAAAATCACCCGACCATAACAAACCTTCGCCCAAACTTCCTCCCTTCACCATTGGAAAACCTATAGGAAGAATGGCAATGAAACATATAGAATATACCTGGAAAGCGTTTTTTGTAGTAGGGTGTTGGGCTAGTTAGATTCATCTTAGTAAAACGTATACAAATAGCGCAAAAAAGACAAAGGCCAAAAAGTATACACGACAGGATCTCCTCTCTACTCTGTCTGCTGTTCTTTTCTTTATTTGATATGTTATTTCTTATTCCACCTGGTGGGATTCAGATCTCCTATGATGAGCAAGAGCAATGCTCAAATCTGGGAAGACGTGTACCAACACCCAAAGCAGCGCACAACTACCTTTACTAGCTGGCGTAGACGTCCACAAGGACTTCGACAAGGTGGCTCACAACACTATACTAGAAAATCTCTCATTTACAAACGCATGACCAAACCATTTACTTCATCAAATCCTCTCTCACCAACCGCGCAGTTTGAATTCGAGTCCGCCAATATCGCTCCACCGAAACATCAGCGCAACGCGAGTTCCTCAAGGAGCGTCTGCCACCCAACACTTTTCAATCCTTATGGAAGACCTCCCAGAAGAATTAGAAGCAATTCCTCAACTTTCCTTACCTCCGCCGACGGCATCACCCTCTGGTGTCAGGATCTCAGCCGAGATTGAAGAGATCATTCAGAAAGGCCTGAATATCATTCAAGAACAGCTCCAGGGCACTGGGCTGTTCTGCTTCTCGGAAGGCTCAGTCGTAGTAATCACCAACGAAACCTGACCGAAAGCAGAGGACTCACTCGCACTCATCAAATTTCAGATCAATAATAGTCCCATCCCCAGACATCCACCAATCGGATCCGGTTCCTTTGCAACTAGGACAGGAAAGCGACGAATCCACCTAAATCCTCGGAATGATTGCAAGAGCGACGAGAAGAGGCAGACGACTTTCGAGAACACGGGCTTCGGAAGACAGTAGAAGCGCTAATACACTCCCGAGTCCTCTATGCCATCCCATACCTCCGCCTAACCCAAACCCAAACCCAAAGGCTCGAAACCCTACAGCGAAGAGCCACGAGCACTGGCCTTGAGGCCGTGCCGCCAAGCACCTAATCTATCGGGCCGGTCTTTTAACTCTCCACCAGACCGTATCACTTCACACAAAGACTCCAATTAACCACAAGGACGCCAGCTCAGACACCCTAGGGATATGATATCAGTAACCTTCTCTACAAGCCCCAGCACCCCCCTCCCCCCTCCCCCTCCCCCCAGTTTCTTAAGAAGATCTGCCCCGCATCTCCGACGAGACTATCCCAAGAAACATGTTTCCTGAACAACACCAAGAACGCCGAGATCAACAAGCAACACTAAGGACCCGAGAACCTCGCTACAAACGGCGGTGTTTCCTACACCGATGCCATCTATAGCTCAAATACTTATCAAGACAAGAATCCACGACCAGGGCGTCGACTTCACATGAGCTCACATCGGAGTCCTCTCGGCAACAGCATCTGAGCGGCTGGCCATCATTTATGGAGGCGACCACAACCCCCCAACACCACACCAAGTAGGTACTCATTCGGACCAACAGCCAGAGGTCATACAGAAGATTCAGGAGGGGGAACACACGGCACATGCACGGCACATTCCATGTCCACGGCATCCTACAAGGCTACCTTCACGCACACCACGAGCTGCGCATCACGATTGAATGGGTGCCGGGCCATCGAGGCATGGGGAGGGAATTCAAGAGCTCCACGAGCTCTCCCGAGCGAGTGAATCCGGCACCTTCCACCATCTGGCCTGAAGGATACGAACATCTCCGACGGCTGCACAAAGACAGACGCAACACACTAGAAAGAGATGAGACACGTGCAGATCACCCTTCCGTCCCCTTCCAAAATTCTAGACCGGGCGGAGGCACTCCATTATCAGACGAGCCCAAACCCAGTCTCTCCACTCCCCACACTTCCAGCATTATACAGTCGCATGGATACCCTAAATGCCCACACTGCTCAGGCTAGCCCTAAACAACTCTCACGCGCTATGGACATAGCACAATGTACAGCGTTTCCTTTCCACAATATTCGCTCCTATCCCTCCCCAATCACACCCCGGCAATTGACTCCGAGGTGTGACGTCTTGAGACCAAACAAACCGTTGCTGGGGTCGTTTGTTATGGACGAATACGGCGTGGCTCGGTTTCGTCTACGAAAACCCGACCATTCAAAAATCAGGAGTAGGATTTAAACTTCTAAAAAATCACAGATATAGAAAGCTTGAGATGTCATATATGTTTCGACAGAAGTGTGCCGAAGTAATCGCTCGTTTCTGAAATATTTACGACTGCAACTTCCGGTCCTCAAGATGCCTGCAGCGGAACGACGAGATACGAAGTATACTGCCGTCTGCCGCACGCCGGCCAACCAAGTGGGGCCGTCGTTTGAAGATCGTGTGAATGAAGACTGATATTCTGACATCGCATTTGTTTGAAATATAATAGGGGTTTCATACACTCTTAAGATTTCATAGTGAGTTGCGATGCAAAGGAAGCTATCGGTTTATCGAAAGTCCCGGGCGATCGATCGAGATGATAGTCTGCTAAAGATCGCATTGCACCCTGCGAGAAAATCACTTCAGGCGAACGGTTGAGGATCCCAAATTTTGTTTGCGGACTCGCGCTATGCGAGGGTAGCTAACGCATACTGGTTGCAACCTGTCGCCGTGGAGAGGAATTCTCGCAGTTTCTTCAGATTTCCGGAAGGGCTTAGCGCGACGAAAGAACTGGATAAAGAGCATAAGGTAGAGTCCTATTACAGACTGTACTCGCATGCAGGTTCGAGTGAAGATCTTCACCAAAAGAGCGCATCCACGGAATTTGATGTATACAAAGGGGAGAAAAAAAGCAAAATAATGCTGAAAATCGCGATAGAGCATACAGATTCAACTATAATAACCTGACAACCACAATAACTAAAATAATAATAACAAACAGCGTGACTTACCTCGACGGCGTACGATTTGTTTCTCATGGTGGTCCCTGCTACGCCGACCAATGCGCTTCAGGTCGTCGTCGTAACTGATCTGCGTGACGTGGTTTGATTTTACTGCCATTTTCACCCCTCATGCTCGCTGCGTTGTTCACAGAAAAAAAAACGCACATTGCGGAGCCTTTTAGCGGCCACGGCAATCACCCCGTTTTTGCTCGCTTGTTTACGGGCCGCATTTACATTTCAATGAAGGCACTTCTGCCTGCAGAGGCCAGCAGCTCTATCGTGTCCTCTGCTACCGCAAGCAAAGCAGGAGTGTAAGACTTCAGAAATGGCTTTCATCGTTGCAATATGACACTGAGACGTCAAGAGCATCTTCATAATTAGATATCAAGAAGTTAGATTGCTTATAAAGAGTTACCTGCATAGCCCATAGCAAAATCTAGCCTCATATGGAGTCTCTCTGCCATTAGTCCATAGCAACGTCCCTAGCAGCGGTTCGTTTGGACGCCTAGACGCCATGTTGTGACGTCTGCATCACTTACGGAGACTACTCCAGCCAAACCTCTGGCCACTCCCCCTCACCCGGCCACGTCAGGGCCCGTGCTACGGAAAGGAGTAGTAGAAAGAGTGCCGGATGACCACAGTAAAGAATGTTTATTCTCTCACTGCATCGTTTGGATAGCGCTTGAAAGCGCTGTCTCGTCTCGAGGAGGCCGTGGGCCGCCTCTATCTGTTAATTACCAAGCTGTAATATATTGAGGCCCGTTCACACTTTGGCGTTTAAAGGGGTGCTCCGGCCCGTTTTTGAGCTACCTAAACAAATTGCATTTCTGACTACCCGGGCTTCAGTCGTCACGGTATGCTGTTTATTTTCTCCAAATTCAAAATAGCAATTGAAAAGCCGTAAATGAAGTTGATGCCGAAACCAGCATTCAAATTTTCGCGCGCTCTTCAGTGGTGTGACGTCACACATGGTACAAAGTCTCAGGTCGTGCATGTAGTCTTAAACAGAACTATGCCAAGTGTTTTTGCATAAGCTTCTCAGTGAATCAGTTACCAAACATTCTTTTCCCACCATCAAACGTCTTGTAATCGGTTGGGAACATGGCTTACTGCCTCCTTTATACCATTTCTGTCGTCACACTTCAATGTTGCCAGTAGAGGCTCCCAGTTTGAGAAACACGATGAAAACAAAATTCGAAAATTCAATAACTTCGCGAATTTTTTTTTTTCACACAATACTTGGGAACTCGGTAGAGCCATGTCTGTCGGTGGGTTGAGCCGATTTTGAAGCAAATCAACGACCATGAGAAAATCGCCGGAGTACCCCTTTAGTGCGACCGTCTGCGTTACAACGGCCGAAACTAGACTTGGAAAGTAATCCGTTACAAGTAACGGGATTACTTGTAATTAATTACTTTTCTTGTAATTTAGTAATGAATCCGTTACTTTTTTGAAATTGTAATTTGTAACGTAATCTCATTACTTTTTTCAGTAACGAATTACTGAAATTACTCGTTACAATTCTTCCGTCCCGTCAAAGGGAGAAATAGAGTGGAAGAAGGGCGATGCAACGGCCTTTGCGCTTTTAGCATGGTAACACAAGACTCTGGTGAGGTTCTGGCGAGGGAAAGGAATTCACGGAAAGCACGACAGCCCAGCCAGAGACCGTCTCTCGACTCGTTCGTACGGTCAGCCAGGCTGGGAGGATTTGACACTCTACAGAAAGGCAACAGGCGTCGACTTCTTGGAAAACGAACGGACGGCTTCGAGCTTACAAAAGAGCAGAAAACGAATGGACCATAAAACTGTAGCGTGGGGTTCGTGTCAAGTGGGACCGTGGACAGAGTGACCGTGGCGCATACGTACGCTCTCCCTCCCCTCCTCTACCCTCCTTCTTCCCTCCCCACTTTTCCGCGCCTTGTTCTCCCAAAACAATTTTTTTAACGAAACCGTGCTTTGCTTGTTGATGTTTCCGCCTATACACACGCTCACTCCACAAACAGAGAGGCAGCTCTAATGAGATCTCGACCCTGCTCATCCTTGACAGCGCTGTGAAAGCTGTATACTGGCTGGGCCAACCAGCTATGTGGCTCCTGTTGCTTGATTTCACACTAGCTGATACGTAGGGCAAAAACAGGAGGAATGCGATGGTGGTAGTTCATTGGAACAAAGAAAAATCTAGCATCAACCCTGCTGTCAGTTTAAACAGTAACTTTCGACAGCAGGCAATAAGCTGGTCAGGGAGCACAACAAAACGGCTTGGGACATCCAAGCTGAGCCCATATTCTTAGAAACGAGAATGCTAGGGTTCTCGTCAGCGGATTCGGCCTGCGGGAACTTAGACCGAAATTTTAGGGAAAGGAAACATAGCCCGAGTTTTCTGAGAATAAACGGTGACTCACTTGGAGACTGGAGTTGTAAAGCCGCCTGTAAACGTGTGAAAGACATGAAGCGTGCTGTTCACTGAAAATTGGCCTGTTTTTCATAATTTCTAGACGGGAAAGTCAGTTCAACTGAGGAATTGTGCATTAATATTTCGTGTGACGTCTTGGTTCTGATAAGTTTGGTGATCAAGAAAGAAGATCAAGTGGGTCATTCGGTCGGAGAACAACCTTCATCAAGGAGAAGTCTTTGAAATGTTCCCAGAGGCAAGTACCGCATCTTGGTCTCACAGCCAGTCCGTTTTAGTAGGTAAACTAGCCCCTATTTAGGCATAATGCAGCAAACATAGAAAAACCATATCTTCAGGGAAATCGTGTTTTGAAGCTCGCCGACGCCAAACTCGTATTAATTCGAATGGCGTGCGTGCCTCCACCGCCAAAGTGCATTCGTCGCATGTTTCATAGGATTTAGTTCTGTCCCGGTTGGACAGCGCAAGGCTCGCTTATCTTGAGCACCTGTTCAAGTTCTTTCAAACTTTATAGATTCGTTCTCCAAAAAATATTAACCTAAAATATTGGATAGAAAGTAATGAATATGTTTATTTCTCTTTTAATTTTGATGGGGCTCAAAATTTTCTCCTTCGAACACGCAGTATATAGTGTGTCTTTTTCGTATTCCTTTGGAGTAACGCAAAAGTAATCGAGTAAAGTAACGAAGTAATTAATCGATTACTTTTTACGGCGAGTAATTTGTAACGGTAATCCATTACTTTTTAGGCCAAGTAATTGTAACTGTAATTAATTACTTTTGAAGTAACGGGCACAAGTCTGCTTGAGGCCGCCTATACGACGAGAGAAACGCACTGACGCACTGGAGCCATCTATTACGTAGCCCTTGAATCAGTCCGTGTAGCAGTACACTGAAGGTTTTGCAGTATTTACGAGATGAAATCTAGGCACTGTCTGTAAGAAATGACATCTCACAACGTCGTCAGAACTATTTCGAGTACATGGTGAGAAGAATAATGCGTGAAATATAGGCTGATCGAAAGTGTTCCCGGGCTACACGACAGATTGCGCCAGTGCGTTCTTTCGTCTAAGGTCCCTCTATACTCCCTTTCTGTATCTTTCTCTCTGTCCTTTTCTGTCCAATTTCACTCTCCCCACGCCCCCGGTCACAGACGACTACAGTCAAGCAAGACGGCGGCTCATTTCATCTTCAAGTGAATGAAACGTTTCCACAACAACAACAGGTCCGTCTATACTCGAGGGACCTTACCCACGCCGTGTTCCTCACAATCACAGTGGGATCAAACGAAGATGTGCGAACCAGCCTCTAAGCCGGCAGTCGGACTGGTAATACATCCTACAAGGGACAGTCTGAAGACAATGTCTGGGGCGTGTTTCTTTCTTGTATGACAATGCCGACACATCGGTCGTACAAAAACTGCATGTATAGACAGGTTCGAAGCACACGCATGTGTGAACCAAACATGCTTCGAAAATCCCCGAGGTCTGTCCGCAGATGTCATTTCTGCCATCGTGTCTGCAGTCTTCCGTATGGTGTAGCGAGCAACTGGCAGCGACTTTGGCGCTTCCTGTAGCAGTCAGCGTACGTCGTATACGAAACGAGAAACTATAGTGCTCGTCTTATACGATATATCCTGACCTTCGTGAATCGGGTCCGGAAGGTCTTTAGCCAAAGACAAAGAAAAGGACATCGCTTCACGGTCCCTTTAAGCAGGGAGCGCAATTAATCGGCGTCAGACTCTCGTAATGGCACTGCCGCCAACCGGTTAAGTCTGGCGTCCTTGCGGAGGTCGACTCGATGTCTCGACGCCTCCCTCCTTCTCGGCCATCTCGGCGCCGCTGTGTGTACGCTTGTCGTTTTCTTTTCTTTCATTCTGTTTTGTTTTTGTTTGTATAGCGAGACTCCGTTATCGCCCTTTCGGTACGCGTCCGCCGTCCTTGGTGCTGCCTTGACCTCAACTCCAGAGGGGCGCGCAGTGTAGCGATCTTGCACAATCTCCTCTCACTGTAGATACTTCTCTCCGGCCAGAATGAAAGGTATTTTGTTGAGATTACTATCCTCCTTTATTTTGACTGCATTCCTCGTTCGTTGTGTACCGTTGGTTATATATACTACTTGTGGTGCCGGCTGGAAGCTTTCCATACATGCTTGTCTGTATAAATAGATCTGGTCTATCTTTTCATCTCTACGACTGTGGAATATATAAGGAATCTCGTGTAAACGAATTGCGAGTTCGTCGGCTCTTCGCGCACCTCGTGCATTTGTTTACCCTCCGGATGACCCCCGTGTTTTTGTTTCGCCCGATCTTGGCCAATGACGGCGCATGCGCTTGGCTGCTTCCAGACTGGGAAGTATTCCGTTACAAGTAGTGGATTACTTGTAATCCGTTACTTTTTCGAGTCATTTTGTAGTTGTCACGTTATTGCCTTTTTGTGGCAGTAATTCTTAATGTAATTTCGTTACTTATATTTGTAACGGATCACTTTAATTACTCGTTACTCTTTTTTTAAATATGAACCTAACACAGAAATTGGAGCAATATGAGCAGGCAATTCAGCAGCCTAAAAGATACCAAGTACAACAAAATATAAAAAAATCGTGAAGAGGACAATAACCGAAATAGAAAACACGATAGTTTGTATGACCGCTCACAAGAACCACTAGAAAAACGTGCAAAGCGTATACAAAGTATGCGAAAAACAAGAATCAAGAAGACTACGCCAAATAGGCTCTGTCTCTTTCCATCGCCTTGCATCGTGTTTTTCTTCTTCTCCCATGGGCAGGGAGACGGCTCTTCGTGTTTTTAGTGTATTTTTGACTTATTACAGCGTTTCACCCTTTCCAACTTCCTCGACGTCTCCCGCCACCTGCACAGACATCGAACGCGAGTCCGTTCCCCCTCGATTCGCGGGTTCACATCTGGCGTAACGGAGGAGGTCGCCTCGCGCGAGGGCGTCGAGGTTACTTCTCTTTATCTCTTGATGTCCGCTACTGCATTCTACTATGCTCTCGAGGCACGGCTGAAAAGTGTCCGGCGCTTCCGTGGACCACCGGCTCCTCACCTCCGAATCTGCTGACGGAGGTTGACGATGCCACTGTCAAGCATGCGAACCGCTAGCTTTGTCTGCCGAATTCCAGGGATCACTTCCGGTATGCCGTAAGCTAATGAGATATGGCGAGTTAAGGTTGCAGCTTTTCGCTGCCTCCCCAGCTTACAGGTGAACGGAATGCACCTATATGCATTCTTTCTCTTAGATACAATACTTTTTTTATTCTTTACAAGGACTATTGTAATGCGGGCGTATGAAAAATATAAAGTAGGCGTTACAGAACATTTTTCTGAAAATATCAAAAATCGATTTTTTACTGTTTTCTCGATAAGTGCTACGGGAAAACGTAACGAGTAAAGTAATCCGTTACTTTTTCAGCGAAAGTAATTCGTAACGGTAATCCGTTACATTTGAGGCTGGGTAATTGGTAATTGTATAACCCATTACATTTTTCAAGTAACGGGCACAGGTCATGGCTGCTTCGTCCTCGCGTGTTCTCCGCGCGTTCTCTGCGTTGCCCGTTGATTGGTGTGCCTTTACTTGCGTTCCGCTGCGCTAAAGACGCTTTTTGGAGCACTTGCTCGCCGTATAGTCATTGGTCCTTCGCTGTCCTTATCTTGGCTCACGCCGTAATCTCAATGGCCGTGGAGCGATAATAAGATATTCCGACTAATAACCACACTCTGCGTTTCTAAAACTCTCTATGACTAAAAAAAGAAACAAACTACTAGCGTTTTTATTTTGCTTCGACCCCGACTCCAGAGAGGAACGCAGTGCAGCTGTTTGCAGTCTCCTTTCACCGCACCTCTGCGAGCATAATGAGATGTATTTTTTGTTAACACTCCGATCTCTCCCCTTATATGATTTTCGATGTCATTCTTCTACGTCGTTTCATCTCCCAGAGGATTAGAAAACAGTTGCACGGTGGAAGCATGTATACGTGCTCGTAGGTCCAAGTCGATACGTCTATCCACACTAGCCTCCTGCAGTCATGAACTAGGCAAAAGCCTGGCAGATCGCCACGAGGACCGGCCGCCGATAATGTCAGCAAGAAGGTGAGAAGCGTCCTACGAGAGGCACACGGATGACCTACACGGAGACGCCTAATTACGACTAGGAGTGGGACCGTGTCGCCCTGAAGACTGGCGAGTTGAGGGGTGCCAGAAATGCAACTACTTATCTTCCTGAGCTGTAACAACTTGTGACCTGCAAGGGATCGGTCTCGCTGTCTTACTTTAGAAGCTGTCGGACTGACTTCCACAGATGTTTGACCGGTCCGAGAAATCATGGCTCCCCTTTAAGATTGACTCGAACGAAGCTACCGAGATCTCTCGCGCTCGATATCTGCGATTCATTCGTGCAGCTCCGTTCAGCCCCGTTGACAGTGCGAACTGCCAGGCTTATGTTGCAGTATAGAGTAGAGGCTATGGTCTATCCCTCGTCACGTGATTCACGCTCCCGCTGTGTACCCACGCGCAGAGAGCGGGGTCGGGCGGTGAAAGAGGGGTGGTTGGTTGGTCCCACAAACGCGTTGCTCCCATCACAATGTCATCTGGCGGGTAAACGAAGTCTAGATAGTTTTCTTCCCTTCGTCGGATACCGTTGTTTACGACTTGACTTCTGTTGTGCCGGTTCGAAAGCTTTCCAGTGTATTTGTCACTGGCACATCCCTACATGTTGGAGCGCTGCTCCTATACCCGTTTTCACCACAAAGAAAAAGCACGTTTTGCACATTGTTCATCATACGCAGCGCGAAGTAGTCCTTACGAGATTTGGTTGTCGAAGGAAAAAGCGATGCTTTTGGAGTTTGGAACATGTACGTCTTGATACGATAACATTTATCTAATCTAAAATTCACCTACATATATCTTAATTCTTCACGTAAAGGGGAGATTAGTAGTGCTCCGCGAGGAATCTGACTTTTTTTACTGCTGTTCTTGACGTAAAAAGGGTATAGGGATGGTGCGATTACATATCTTACAAGATCGCTGTGATGAACCAAGACATATAGGCCGATTTGGCACCTTCCTACCTTCAAACTGCGAATACATTTTCTTCTTTTTTTTTCAGCGCAACAGCTATTTCACGCACTGTGTCATTTTCTTGTGCGGGGTGATTGTACCACTCCTTAAAGGAGCGGAACCCGACATGAGTGCAGGTGGCGGCCAGAGGCGTTCTGCCACTATGCTATAAAAGCGGGAGATAGGTAGCATGTTTTCGCGAGATCGCTCGAGGTTACCTATACCGGGCGCTCCACACCGGCGCCATTGTTAGGTCAAGGTACGACAATCAATGGAGGCGCCAATGTGGCCACCGAGGTCGTGTCACTCACACCGCCGGCGTCCACGCGCATACGCTCTCAATTTACATACGGGCAGGACACGAGCCCCACGCAAAACGCTCGGAGCCACGTTCCTTTTCTCGCGTCTCAGCTGACAGCGCGGCAGAACCTACGTGCAGTTCTGAACCAATCAGAGATAGCCGTTGCGTCACGTTGGCCCCGCAGGGTATGTGTTCGCGGGGTCGGCGTAGAGCTGGGATTGGTCAGGTGAGGCGCTTAGCCTCCACTCTACTGTCACATAAAGCCCTAAAACGGCTTGGACGTTTGTACGAGTTCGTGGACTGGAAAATTGGTCATCCTTCGAACCGGCGAGCAGTTTGTGCCTCGCAGAGAGGGGTGACCTTCATCGGCCGTCAAGGGAATTGGCACGAACACACTGTGGAACAAAGTAGACGCGGCGCAGCGCTGATGTGGACGGATGTAGTGTTTACGAAGAGGGACGTGTGCGGGCACGAGGAGGTGCTAGTCTGTTTTGGAGGCTGCTGTGCAGTGCACAAGAACAAGACCTCCTCATTAGCCTATAGAGGCACACGTTTCCTGACTCACACACCGGCATTGGAGTTATTTTTTTCTCGAACGTTGTTGAAGGCACGATTCGGCTCCGGGGTGCGCCTTTAGAGCATATGCCTATTCAAGCTAATCTTTCGATACCCAGTCAGCGCCTGAGCTGAGAACAAGCTGCGACTTGAAATGCTACAGTTTTTCACTTTCTACGGCTTTTTAGGAACGTGCACAGATATAGTATAGATTGTTATGAGTGCGACCAGGAAATATATTCTAGAACCCAGGGGTGCTGGGATCAGTCCCCATTCCTGCCCGTTTCGATTTGGATGGTAATCGTACCGGCGTGCGGTCCTGTAACACTACCGGGTTGTGAACGTTAAATACCCTAGACTAGCAGTTGTGGTGCACTGGCTAAATTTCTAGCCTACAGCTGAGACACCAAACGCCCATTTGGGGCTAACTCCCCGCTGTCTAAACATACGAACCACATAATTATTACTTGTTTCTCGAGTTGAAACTATATGTCTATTTTACAAGGACTATATACTGGTGTAAATAATATTCTCTCGTGCTTCCTGTCAGTCTTTTAATGGTTTGTGTTGCCTGTTTGCTACTACTTTAGTTCGAATATGTTCGTACAGTTCAGTACTTTGTATACATTCCTCGATTGCTGGTGGAAAGGAGAAGATTAGCCCAGCGGCATCCGGGGGTCTGCTTTCTGTTTACTTCTTTCCCTCTCCACCGGGAGTTGCAAGAAAGGGACAGCGGGAGCATTCGAATTCAATATCTATCTAGAAAAACACGATATTAATATTAAGGCTTTCTGTTCCAATAGAATATATTCGAATTTAGCCTTTTCAGCTTGTAGAACCTCTGATTGCTTTGAAGAAACAGACACCGCAGAAGATGGGATACATGAAATGTAAACCTTCTAGACATTGTTTGGCTATTTTCTAACTCCACAGTTTACTCAACCAAGGTACTCATCCACGGGACAGTTTCCTCAACCAAGGTACTCAGTTCTCAACTGAAGTACCCAAGCAAGGTACTGGCTTAGCTCTAACGGCACAGTGTACTCAGCAACAGTTTGGTCAACCAAGGTACTCGCTTAGCTCTTACGGTGCAGTTCACTCAAGCGAGGTGAACCTTACTCAGCCAAGGTACTTACAAGGTACTCGCTTAGCTCTTGCGGTACAGTTTACTCAGCCAAGGTACAGTTCGGTCAACCAAGGTACTCATCCAAGATACAGTTTACTCAACCAAGGTACTCAACCAAGGTACTCGCGTAGCGCTTACGGTAGGGTTTGCTCAACCAAGGTACAGTTTAGTCAACCAAGGTAGTCAGGTCAAGTATACTTAACCAAGGTACTCGCTTAGTTCTTGCGGCACAGTCTACTCATCAAGGCAGTCGTCTCAAGCAGTTACGAAAATCTCGGTTTCTATACCCTTTTCTACGTGGGCGCCGCCATTTAATTCTGGAACTTCCAGTATGCGTGAAAACATCGCTTTCTTCTCGCCTCGACAGTAGAATTGTTAACATTTTAATTGCAACCGTCAGTCGTTCTTGTTATGACCCTCATACTTTTCTTATTCAGGGCTGTAATCTCTTGCTTTTTTCGGAACGCATACCGGATACGGGGACAACGTGGCTGGTGCGGGCTACGAAAAGGTGTATAGTCACCGACAAGTTAAGAAGCGAAGGGCGTTTCATAAGATTTGCGAAGCATTAACATCAGAAGCCCCGCCCCGAGATTTCTTAAGGTGTCAGTAACTAAAAAACAAAATCCGTTTCAGGATGCTTAAGTTGCCGGAATCCTTCTTAGCACACGAGTGACCATGACTCGAATGCTGACCACCTTCCTTGCGGCTTTTTTTTTTCGTGGGTATACGTTATTGGAGGAGGATAAACTATTTCAGCTGATCAATCTCCGGTATGTCTAGACATGTCGAAGCACGGTTCTTCGTCATAAAAAAGAAATACGTGACTCGAATTCTTGGCGGCAGATGCTTTCCCGGGAGACACTTGCCTTCTCACGGGCAACGTCTCACATTGCCCTTGTCACCTGAAGAGTTAATATTGAGTTTTTTATTTGTTTTTGTTGAATGCATATGGTTGTCGCGCTTCAGCTTTAACGAGTGATTACTTTTTTGTGGTTCCGTACTTCCCCTATTGAAAACAGAAAGTTTCCTTATATTAGTTGTCCAATAAACATATAAGAACTTATATAAATTATTTAAGATCTATATAAGTTTTTTTTATATGACCTTGCAAGTTCTCACGTTTATTGAACATTTTCTCTTTCACTAAGTACATTAGTATTGCGCTCACACTGTGGCACGTAATGCGGCGAATGTTTTGCACTCACATCGTTTTTATTGATTTCTAGAATTTAAAAAAAACAGTCTATGATGTAAACTTGAATAACCTTACATCATACTACCGGTTCTTAGTGCTTGCTGAGACGAAGTGGTGCTTAATTCCCAATAGGCCCGGAAAGCTTTGCAGGAACGACTTCTCGTTAAACTTACAGGTATGCTGTCACTTGGCTATTATTTTGTTAAGAAAAAACCTGGATAAATGTAGGCTGAAAAGTCTGACCAGCCGAGTAGTATTATTTTGTTGGTGTCCGCTGAGTACATATTACCGAGTGTATCTGAATACACCTGTATCGAATCCAGTAATGCTGATTATTGGACGATATTCAGTCAGAAATGCCGACGCAATCAAACAAAACGCTTTCTATGTCCCATCTTTCGCTTTTTATGCTTGCATGTGCCTGAGTGTCTGTGTGTGTGTGTGTCTGTGTGTCTTTGTCCGTGTGTGTGTGCGTGTGTATACCGTGTGTGTGTGCGTGTTTCTGTGCGTGTGTCCGTGTGAAGTCTAAACTATGTGTTTGTGTGTGCGCGCGCGTGTGCGTGCATGTGTCTCGGTGCATGCGTATGATATGTGTGCACCGTCGTTCGCATGTTTACGGCATTCTTTTTTCTTCTTTTTTTTTCACGGACTCGAAGTGCTGGAGTTTGGGCCGTGTAGCAGAGACACGGTTAAAAGGCGATTTTAGTTTAGTGAACTGGACGCCAAGTTATCGCGCGAATCATTTCCAAAAAATATAAGCTAAACATTTGAAACCAGATCCATAAATCAAGACACTTTTGTTTAGCATGAGAGCTATTTTGACGTCGAACTTTTTTACATTGTTAGGTTCGTCTGCAGCCGCAGCTCACGCAGAACTTGCCAGATAATTTTTCTGTTGGCTTTTGGTCACAGCACGATCAAAGTTATACGCTTGCAGCACACGTCGTGTCAGACGTGATCTGTCGTGGATGTACATGTCTGGGAGACTGGGACCAAGTTGCATCCCATCATTGCATAAACAGGAAGGGAAGAGAAAGAGGGAGAATAAACATTCTTTGTTATGCCTTCTCTGGCGCTCTGGCAGATAAGTGAAACGGCATTCCGGTCGGCTTATAAATACGTCCATATAAATGCCGTCCTTCAGAATCTAATGTTTTTTTTATTATTATTGAACGACAAAAAATAAAGGAAGGGTTCAGCTTAATCGTGTCGGTTATAACTGTGAGCACACATAGATACATAGAGTTCATACTTTACAGTCGCTGACACCTCAAGAAACGCAGGGTGTGGATTATCATGTTCACGTTTGTCGCCCCGTGATTTGTCCTTC
This sequence comes from Ixodes ricinus, assembly GCA_037355805.1. Taxonomy (NCBI): domain Eukaryota; kingdom Metazoa; phylum Arthropoda; class Arachnida; order Ixodida; family Ixodidae; genus Ixodes; species Ixodes ricinus. Next base: position 17,394 of record JAZHYW010046296.1, on the reverse strand, counting down.
GGCATCGTTATCGACTAATACCACGATCTTATTGACTACGGAGCGGTGGTGAGATTCTGTTTAATAACAGCCAATCTCACAAGGTGGTTCTTGCGGGCGGGTATATACAACATCAGGATGGCATAAATTCACCAAGAACAGAGGCTTGAGGCTCGCCGCGTTCTGCGTTTCTTATAGCTGTCACTGAATATAGACGTTTGCAAGTACGACATCTGGACGCCACCATCTTGTTGCTGGTGTGGGTAGATCGTCTGATAGTCAAGCATTGCTGGGGCCTACCCATGGTTTACAGACTGGCGCCCGAACAAATCGTTTTGCATCCACGGTGGCCAGACTAGCTCTCGAAGCGCGGCTGCATGCTTGCAAACGTTTATAGACGCTTTCGGGCAACTTTGCATGGGCGCCGCCATCTTGGAATCACGTGACCCGTCCGCCATTGCCGGTGTCTACTTTCCCGCTACTGCATACGTATCGCACTGCGTATACTGCGCTCTCGCCAGCCACCGCCGGGGTGTCCATATACGATGGAACCGGACTGTGAATGGGTCGATGCAACACAAGATTATGGCTTAGACTTTAGAGACCATGTAAGTTCATCACATTTGTTACGTTTTTACCGGAAATAAAGGTAGTTCAAACTCAGTGTGACTTCTGCAAATGTCGAGTTGACACAGCAAGGCTAGCGCAGTCTTATCCATCACTGCATTTCCGTACGTTTATACTCCTCGCGGTCTTGTTTCTCGCTGCATTCGGGCACTTTAATCTCGTAGGCGATTTGGCAAGCGAAAAACGGCGATCCGCGACAGGCTGGGCCGTCGCCGGGGCGGATTGCTTGCTGTTCGTCACACCGCTCGGACCTCGGTTGTAGTACATTCCTACAGTAAACTTCGCTCGTCGCCCGGAGTCGCTCGCACGCAGTCTTTGGCGCTTCGCGTCGTCGCTCATCGGAAAAATATCGTGCTCAACTTCGATGTTGGGTGCATCGGAATGCGCTACAGCAGACAACCTATACGTAGAAAGTCTTGCGCGAGCGAGTAGTCAATAAGTTTGCTAGCGCGGCCCGAGAAAAAGTGCCGCCAGTCCTGTCTTAAAGGGGCGGTGCAACAATTTTGTACTTTGCGCAAATACCGCTTAGAAGGGATCCCTGACGTTAATGACCTATTAAACACGGGTTCGTTTTTCGCCCCACGCAATAGAAGTCCCAGAAAAAAAATTATAGAAAAACGAACAGCGTTCACCCCTCACCTCGCAGCCAGAACAAGCGGCCACGGGATCTGGGGCCGATTATATGCCGCCAATGTTGATCATAGCCACAGGCTGGGGTTGGCAAAGCACAGGACACGCGCTGAGTTCCAGACATTGTTATGTCCCGGCTATTGTCGTCGTTGCAGCGATTGGACACGGGCCACTACCCGAATGCTTCTCGCGCTAGTCGATTATAACGAGCCCAAATCGAGTGTCCACGCAATGCTCGGGTCCAACCTATGAACCGCATTCAAATATCGTCATTGGGGTGTACTGCGATCCCCACGTTGCGTCATCAAATTTTGCAAAGGAGAGACTGAATGAAAATGATCGCTTTTGTCCTTGAAATTACACCGCAATAAGAGAGTTCCTTGGCCAGTTGCGTTGCGTGCGAGTATCCTTGAGTCCCACTAGTGCCAGTAAGCTCGTGTAAAGTGAAAAACATTCCAATTGAGTATCGTTGCTCTGCTCGGGCTATTCAGAAACAACTGGTACATCGAAAACGGCGCCAAGCACGGACAGTCCATATGCTTCAGCGGGCCATGTTCAGCGCACAGAGCGTTGTTCCAAACCTCAATGTCGCCCCTGCAGTTTTTGCAACCCACCATGGAGCACGTCTTGCCCGTTGGACGCCGTTTACGCGTCTCACTGAGGTCGCCCATCGTCACTGTCACAAACACCCACAAGCGAGGCAACCGAAGTGTAGGCGCAGGCCAAAATATGCAGGCAGCCAGTGGTGGCCTGGGGAGCGCGCCGACTGGTGGCTGCTCGGATAACTGACGCGTGGTTCTCAGCACTTACAATAAAAGAGACTCGGCAAAGTGATGGGCGTTACGCAGCGTCACCTCTCGGAGATGGTAAAAGACACTCGTCATTAAAAATCTTGAGACAAAGTAAACAAAGAGGACATACAGACCACTGTCTCATTACCAACACAGCATACAGCTGTCATTTACTATAGACTCGTTCAATTTACCTGCACCTCCTGCACCGGTGCACAAGAGTGTAGGGCGGTGTACTTGCGGTTGTATTTCGACGCACCACTGCCCTACACTTGTCTGCACTGGTGCAGGACGGGCCGATAAATCGAACGAGTTACTAGTTTCACAACAGTCTATTTCTTTAGTCATCTTCCATTTAAACATTGCTCATCAAAACGTCAGGCACACACACTACACTGACCTCGAGCACTCGGAGATAGGTGTGAAGTCTTCTTTGTCATCTTCCTGTGTTGTTTTCTTTGTTTATTTTGGAGTGAAGAGAAAGGGGGAGCGAGTACTTGAGGATTGCTCAGTGTGCCTGCCGTTAGGATGTGCAACGTGCAAAATGGAAGATGTACATGACGAAGGAGACTGCTGCGAAATTAAATGACAGCTGTATGCTGTGCTGGTTTTGAGGCGGTGGTGTATATTTCCTCTTGCTTTCCTTTGTCTCAAGGTCTTTAAATATGACTGTGCACCAGCTCGCCTGCGTTTTGACTCCTATTTCAGTAAAAGACACGATGTTTGGGGATATGACGACATCTCATAATCGGCGTGCGCCGATTATGAGATGTCGCTCGCCACACGTCTGTCCAGTCGCTCGCGTCACATTTGTGTAATTGCCAGATGTCGTCGTCTTGTCCGACATCTGGCTTGCCTTCAGGTGTTTCTAATTGCCCTGGGGAATACCATCATGTACGCTGGTCGCCAACTCATCCGTACGCAAGTCCGATTTAATTGCGCTGCCTTCTGTCGAACGCACGTTTCCTGCTTTCTGCGAAGGTGAATTCATCTTGCAGTTTCATCCGGATACTATACACCTTTTTCGTTTAGCCTCGCACCCAGCCACGTTGTCTCCATATCCGGTATGCGTTCCAAAAAAAAGCGAGAGATTACAGCCCCGAATAAGTAAAAAAGTATAGAACGGTCATAACAAGAACGACTGACGGTTGCAATTAAAATGTTAACACGTTCTACTGTCGAGGCGAGAAGAAAGCGATGTTTTCACGCATACCGGAAGTTCCAGAATTAAAGATGGCGGCGCCCACGTAGAAAAGGCGTATAAAGACGTTGTCGGCGGTAGCGATCCTGAAAGGTCAGGACAGTCGCAACAAAGGCAGTGTACAGTGTAAATGCTTCACACACCAGCTCGGAGCACGTGGAGCGAAAGCTCGCGCTGCAGAACCAGGGATCCTGGGTTCAATCCCCACCCTGCCCGTTTTGATCTGGATGAGCATCGTACCGGCGTGCGGTCGTGCATCACTACTGCGTGGTGCACGTTAAAGACCCCAGGCTAGCGGTTGTACTGCACTGGCTAAATTGCTCATCTACAGCGAGTTACTCGTCGCAACTTCAAAATGGCTGACCAACGACTCGCTGTATAAATATCCACACAACCCCAATTATTACACTTGCGTTTAGTTGCAATCGAATGCGTTGTGCACCACTGCGCTCCCTTACGACGAGAAAACACATGGGCACGCTGGCGCCATCCATTAGGTAGACCTGAAACTGCGCTGAAATACAGTAAACGTGTTGCACCATTTTCGACACCTAGTACACGTACTACCTATGAGAAATTGTCGCATCTAACATTGTCAAGATTCATGAAAACCAAAAAAAAGAACTGTGCAAAAAAACAATATACGGAAATTTTAAGTGTTCCGTGGCTGCTCAGCAGATGGCGCTGATGTTTTCTCTCGTCGTTAAGTGCAAGCGAGTTGGTGTACATTGAACGTGATGGTAAACCCTGAGACTGGAGTTGCAAGGAGTTAAAACAGTAATACCCAAGTTACGCGGGCACCTGTAACCGCAGTTACGTCACCCTTAGCATCGGCTACGCTTCACCACAGTCACTATATAGACCTTTTGCAGCGCTGATCACCCGTGCGAAAAATGCCGAGTCGTTGAGCTGTGGACGGACGCGCAGCGCCTGATATACCGGGCAACAGAGCTACAGCGCATGCTCTGAAATCGCTCCACAGCCCAGCAGACAAAGATGGCAGCGTGCAGTAGGTGATTCTCGGGAAAGTTCTGTACTCTCGGACGGCTATTTCAGAAGTAGCGAAAGAGCGCGCGTGGACAGCTTTGATGGGCGCTCCAGATGCGCAAGCGCAAGTTGTCCGCAAATATAGTGTGGTAACTCTGGGTTAAGCGCGTAACTACAGTGAAGTGTGCCCGTGCGTAGCTAGGGTATAAAAAGGTATAGCTGCCTGTCCTCTTTTTTTCCTGTTTTTCTTTTGTTCTCTATCTTTTAAGCCGCTCTCACGTTGTACATCATACCCTTTTTTCCATCCCAGTTCTCAGGACCAACCATCATGTTCATAATAACAAACTAACTCGCGTTTTTTGTTGTTGTTTTTTTAGTTTTAAGGGTTATTTATTTGGTTACAAAAGAAAGTACTCGTTTTCGCGGGCGGCGCCAGAGAGCACGCGTCCGCATTAAACGACGCGACGTCTACAATACCCGGAAGATATCTACTCGTCGCGACGCTGTGTATACACGTCCCTGATAACCCAACCGGTATACTGCACGACCTTGACGAGCCTGCGGCCGCCGATGAACCGTATGGGAGTCTCGATTAACACCGTGTCGCAAGATGGTCTCTAGCATGTCGCAAGTCTGCTGCCTTGTGCGCGGCGGGAGGATGAATTCTTTCTCAGGAATCTGACCGGTATATCCTCTTTATTTTCATGTTTTTTATCGTTTTCTTTTTTTTAGGCGCGAACGATTTGAGGCAGAGACGAATTTAATGGCGACTTTTATATAGCCGTGTCAAGTGCCAATCGTGTCTACAAGAAAAAAAAATATTATACATTACGTGTCTAGAGAAATTTACCGAACGATCGGCATCTGTTGGCACTCGTGTTGGTGTCCTGCCCAGGCGTGAAAAGAACTTAAAATTTTCCTTACACCTTTTTTATGTCTACCTTGTTATCGTTTTATTATTTTTTTTTTCGATGTTTGGTTTTGTTGGCGCATAGATGTTTCGAAGCACTGCAAGGGTAAAACGTATCGTTGGTGAGCCACGGCACGTTTTATTTCTCTAACTGGAACAGACCAAACGAGGATGGAAGGGGGGGGGGGGGGGGGGTTAAGTCTGACTAACGAGTTGCTTCGAAGAGTGACGAGCGGACGTAATTTATTTTACTCCTGTCTCTCCCTCAAGTTATTTCCTCTATTTTCTCTTCCAGTTTATGTAGTTTTTTTCATGTCGTTTTGTATTTTGTTTGATTTGTTTCTGTCGTTCCCCTAATTGTGTGCTGGTCGGGTTAAGCATGAAAAGTGCGTGGTCGTTGCGCTTCCTTTGGAATGTTGGGTCTTGTTGTAGGGCCCCGTTCATGATTCATGCTCGTTTGAGAGAAATCAGTCAACCTCCCCCCCCCCCTTTTTTTTTGTTTTTTCCATTGAGGTTTTAAGCTTCGCTGCTAGTCTCTATGATCGCCGCGGTATGTGGTAAAGATCACATCGTTTGAGCGAAACGCAGGCCCAACTCTCTAGGGTCCATTTTAACGTTTTGAAATATTTTCAGAATCGATAGTCTGCGGCTTTATTTTTTTTCCAGTTGAGCTGACTTCATTCAATGGGCGCCATCTGTGGGAATAATTAAAAATTAAACTACGGGTATCTTAATCACGCTTTCAAAATCAATAAACAATGCGAGGTGTAGGTCACGTGATAACAATTTATTAGCTACCTACTTATTTCACGGAGCAGAACCACACCAGTAACATCAAATACCGCCTTTTGCTAAAAGCATCCTCATACACTAACAACTTAACAGAATGGCATGAACTCCTCTGGAAGGAATTAACAACTAACCAAATTACGGACGTAGGCCGACACATTTGGTTCGAGGGGTATGTACCTACGAAAAGTGAGTAATCCCATGTCATTTTTGTTTTCATAAGACGCGATTAGTTTGTTTACGGGGAGGGAGGGGGAGAGGATCACCGTTGAAATTAATCTCTAACCGTTTTAGTCCCTGACATAATAGGAATAATAGCGCGTTTTTTTTTGTTTTGTTTTTTTTTGTTTCGGATCCGCGATTTTAGCACGGGCTATCGTTGCCTTCCACCGTGCTTTTACGCCAAAGTGTTATCGAAGGCCTGCAGCTCGCGCTGCGGGCACACAACTGAAAGACCTCCCTTCCGTTCTCGTTGACTCAATGGCTATTGGCGAGGAGATCGAACTATAGGGGGCGCTGCGTTCACCAAAACAAATACCGCCTGCGTGGAAAACAACCCCGGCGTTCCAGTGTGCTGCCGTTGGCTGCCGTGTTGTTGCCGCGTTCTCTGCAGGTTTGTTAGAATATAGTACGCTCTTGTTGCGTACCGCAGTGCTCAGCGCATGCATCAGAGCTTGGAATCAGTTTTCATTGCTTTCCTGCCGAAAAAAACAACTCAAATCGCAGTGGATAAGTAAGAGTAGAGAAGAAGTTGACTGCGCACGGCGTGGTGTGTGGTCCTCACTTTACAAGCGATGCCTTCCAAGCAAACTCGCTAATGGACGAGGCATGTACGCGTGTAAATCACGCTTCCATCGACATCCGTTCAAACCGTACATTGTATTTTATGGGTAGTAAATATTCTGCCGGCAACCGGCACAACAAACCAAGCAAAAAAAAAAAAAATGCCGGTAGATGTTCCCATTGGGTTTCGTGTAAACGGAATAGTCAAAATGGGAACTTCTAGTTGTGTGAGTAGCTCAGTGGAAAGGTGTCCGTTTCACGTGCCGTGCGTCCCAGGTTCAAATCAGAGTAGGCGAACACTTTTTTTTTCACTGAACATTTGGCGATTTGTATTTATTTCTTTTTTAATCATTGCCGTCCGAAACTCCCGGCAATCTTTTTTTCCCGAGTGGTTGTGCCGGCTGCCGGCAAAATATCCCCACCCTATTTTATAACAGTGCACAAGACGAGGTTCTTGATACGCAACGCCGTTCCGTCGAAGAATCTTTCGAAGGGATCACACGACCGGGTAATGAGGCTTCGGAAGCCACCGAGAGGTACTGCTATCATTTGATCACTAGTTTATTCCAGGCTAGCTTTTGCACTGGAACATATTAGGTAGCAGTATCAGTTCAATATTGTGATATTTACGCAATTGCGTTAATCATTTTGCGACTCCTATAATTTCGATTGAGCAATGCAAATATGTGTATGACTAAGTCCTCGTCGTGCATAACTCATTGATATTTCATCGTGAACCGTGCACCTTTGAATAACCGATAAATTAAACTGAAAAAGACAACTTGTAACGTTTAATGCCAATATGCAGTCTAATTAGCCACATTCTACATTATAATGTTCACGAGTGTGTCCTGTATTTTGGCATTTCAAGAAAAACGTAATGTGATGACTGTTTTGGTTGATGTTTTGGTGAAAATTTCTCCGGGGCGACGCTGCGCTCGATTAAATGATCACATTTCAGCACGTCTTCGCCTTCAACGAGGCACCTCTTGCTCTCGCCGATGTGGCTGATGATCGTTGCAAGGGACAGGGACACTGAAAAGCAATGCGTGTGTTTCGTGAATACGGTTTCTCCAACCCAGGAAGCGCACAAACGTCGCCACACCGCGTCAGTCACGCCCGACCTGGCGCGCGCAGCCGGAGCGACGCGGCCGATCACGAGCGCCTACACGTGGGTTGGTTTTTGCTTCCAACGAGAATGCGGCGACATTTAAAGCAAGGTGAGACAAGCAGGGACTATGCTACCCCTACGCAGATGCTTTTCGAGCAGATAAATATTATCCACATACCTTTCACGAGCCTCAAGTACTCGTCCTCCATGGCTGAACGAATACTAGCGGCGGGATTGTTATTCCTGCAAAGTAGTTCCGGCGGCGGCCGCTAGCCAGCGCCACCGTTCGATCTCCTCCCCAATAGGAAACTGCAATAGCAAAACGAACGGGAAACACAAGCACCAAACCTCAGCAAGCACGCTACAAATCGATTGAGCATTGCATCACTTTGCCAGCAGCGGCGGCTCGCGAGGCGAACGCCGTGCATTCTCCTAGATCCCCCCCCCCCCCTTTCTCCAATCCACCACTGAAGGGGGTACTATTCCTAGCGAGATCCAAGTTCCCTAGCATCTAGGTACCGCCCATCCCCACCTCGCGCGAAATGTGGGGATGCGACGACCCGCGGAGGATAACGGGACCTTATTTTTAGCAACCCGTGGTCCCCTCCGAAAATCCTTCAGGGAGGTGCCAATAAACCCGGGTCTCTTGGCGGGCGGGTTCGGCAACCTCTCTTGGACGTGCCGAGTTTCAAAAACAGAGCCCCGGATTCGAACTACCTGCGGCACCGGTGCCGGCAGTGTCGACCCACGGCCTATGGAACCACGTTCCCGGAACAGCAACCGGCAGCAGCCTGAGGTGTGTGGGGATCTCGGTTGCTTCGCAGCTCTTCCCTCCTTTCCACTTCTCCGCTGTTTCCCCTCCTCTCGCCTTTTCTTCTTTTTTTTTTAATTTTTATTTTACGTTATAGGGACTTTTTTCCATTTCGGTTTCTTCTAAATCCGGAGGTTGAGGTGTGTGGTTGCAGGATCGATTGTTTATCCCCTTGTCCGGCAGTTCCGTAATTGCTGTTGTGTGTACGTTTAGACGGGCAGGAAGTTAGTCAACCCACTGGGCGTGGACTGGCGTCTGCGCTGCGGACGAAGAATTTAGCCCGTGCGGTATACGACTGCTGCAGCCTGCGCGGACTTTGGCGTGTATCACGCAGTAATGATACACGTACCGCGCGCCGAGTACGATGCTCAGCCAGATCGAAAGCGCTATTTTTGTTTTCTTCCGGCGGGGATGATTTCCGAATGGATTTGGTGCGCTCGTTCGATAGACCGGAGCACTGTTAACGTACCGACCGCTTTAAAGCAAGGCGTCTGGCTGCGCTGTCGTGTCGGTGTTGCGCGCACTGTGACGCGTATTTGCCACCTTACCAAAAGCGGCGAACGGAATCCCAACTGCGTGCAGTATGCCTGTACAAAATTTGAATGTGTCTACACGTACCATTTATGCATAGGTCTGCCTACTCTAAACACGTTACGTGTGGCATATTTATGAGGAACACGTTTTCTTTTGGTAAGGCAGAGGAAATTTTGGGTTTTTACGTCGCAAAGTAGCTAAAGGATATGAGCGGCGCCTCCCCCACCCCTAAAGAATCCTTGGGGAAGAAGCCACCCAAGGTTTGAGCCCTCATGCGCTCGAAGCTGAACCTCTGGCACCACTAAAGCGATGTAGAGTAGCTGGCAATGTAATAGCATTGCAAACTTCGTGCATATTTCTGTTCAAATATGATTTTAGATCATATCATTACTTTTCTTTATTCAACACAAAGTTGGTTGCAAAGAAAAGAAAGTTACAGTTTTTTAAAGCAAGCTTGCACGCCCTGGATAACTGGCATTCCTCTCTTGCAAAGATGCTTGGTAGATAACCGAACCACACATAAAAGCAAACCGCGCACATCACGAAAAAAAAACATTAAAATAATTAAAAGTCAACAGACTTACAGCTAACGCTAAACTAGCTTGCAAAGTGCCTTTAAAGTCTTTTACACTAAGCACGAGAAATGAAATCAAATTAAATCTTGGTAGAATCTCATGCACATACAGTGGAAAATAGAAAATAGACAGCAATTTCAGCAGGCACACAACTAGAAATCAATAGCGCATATCCTGAGTAAATCAAATCTGTAGACCTTTTATTTTATGAGCGGAAGAAGGCGCTGTTAGCTAATTTACACTCACGAACTTCCGGTCATATGAGCGTGCAAATGCTTCCCATGCAGCACCACGTACTCAATAAATACGTGGAAAGCTTCCTCCTTCCTGAAGAAGAAAATTTCGTCCATACCCAAGAAGAGTGGGTACTTTGCTCCCCTCTGAAGGGGAAATTCCCTCTACCAAAAATAGGTGCAAATTTGCCCCTCTAAAGGGAGGACATTTTCCCTTTTTCCCGTTTCCTATCTTTAGGAAAAGTACACTCCTTTTTAGATCGAAGTTCTCCAGATGGTTAGCGAAAGGACCGAAAGACGGCGCGTACTTTGGATATAGTCTATACGCAGTTGCCCCTTCGTCTTTCTGTCCTGTCATTTCTTCCAACATTATACTGGCCCAGTATCTGTCCAAGCGTATGCAAGAGGCGAGGGGAAACGAACATGCGCTTTTCTCGGCGGAAATGGGGAGACTCGAAATACAGAACGATTAACGCTGGGTTGAGCGACCGCAGGAGACGCGAATTCGGCGTTCCACATCCCGAGGGAAAGCAGGAGGGAAAGAGTGCGCGGGCGAGGATGCCGCAGCGCCGAGTTCCGACTAGAACGATTAGCAAGTACCTCTGAATCACTCTCCGAATGCGTTCAAACGCCGAAAGGCGCAGCGCCTGGCGAACGCGTTCCAAGTGCGAACGCGCGTTCGAAGAGGATAGACGCAAAGACGGCTGGCTTTGCGTCTATCCATAAGCCTCTCTATACTGACAAAGCCTGGCAGATCGCCACGAGAAGCGGCCGCCGAAATGGAAAAGGTGGAGCGGCAGACAACGGATGGAGGGGAGAGCCAGGTAACTGGCGCCCCGCTGCGGCGAGACGCCGAAACACAGTTCTCCCGAGCGAACAAGTGTGTTTCGGGTCCTCGCCGTGCAAAAGCTGTGCGCCGACGTCCGGAGTTCCCCGAGAAATGGCTCTTTGATGCTCCGCGCTATCAGATCCTCGCGCTCCAAATCTGCGACCGGAGCACTCTATGGCTCCGTCGTCGAACTGCCGGGCTTTGTGAGTATAGAGGAGGCTGATGATCTATCCAGACATGTACACGTTACTCAAACAAAGTAACTAAATACCGTTACTTGTTACTCGCTCAAAAAGTAACCTAAGTACGTTACTCGTTACCGATTCTCAAAAAGAACGCCTGAGTTACCACAAAAATAACGAGTTACTTTTCACCGTTACTTTGACGACCAAATACACAACTGTTTTTGTTTCATGGATTATGGTTTTCTTTTTAGTAGTCCCCACTCCGAAGTTTTCATCAGTTATGTTTCCCCGCTTCCTGGAAAATACATCTCCGGCGACACAGAAGAGTCGTTCTACTGACGGGCTCGAAGGAACGGCAGTGTTGTGCTTCAGCAAGAGCTGGTGGATCTGGGAGTCCCCTCTCTATCCTGTTCTCTCTGCTTTAAAGTTTGGAGTTGACAATGAATTATGTGTCTTCCCGCGTTGGCAACCTCCGGGCTTACATTTGGTCCGTACTCGGTTCCAGAAGGTTCAACGAACGAACCTTATTGCGTTCGCTGGGAGAAGGACATTCCCAGCTGTAGGGTTCAGTACAGCAAGTTTGTCGCCGAAACACGTCAGTCGAACTGTTCGACTGACGTGCCCAGCTGATATACGTTGCTACTGTCCTGCTCAGGTTAGAGATAAAAACAAGGCCGTTTAAGGGGTGTTGGACACGTTACTCCTCAAAGGTAACGAGATACCGTTACTCGTACTTGGCCTTAAAATAACCAAGTGCGTTACTCGTTCCTTTTCTAGAAAAAGTAGCTAAAGTACGTTACTCGTTCCCGAAAATAGTAATTCAGGTAGAAGTAACTCGTTACTTGTAACGCGTTACGTACATGTCTGGATCTATCCCACCCATCATTCCAGTCAGAGCTCCGGCACTTGGTGTCCCTCACCCGCGCTCTTTCGTCTCCTCCTCTCCCTCAGTTTCTACCCGCATAGTCACTCGCGGAGTGGGAACGGCAGGGCGCGTTTTTGCAAGCTCGGCCTCCAGCACGCGCTCAACGCCTTTCGTCGAGCTTGGCGGCGCGCGCGCGCTCGAAGTATACACTGAGACTCCGAGTGTTGTCGATGGTAGGAAGCTCGCGCAAGTTCGTCTCCTTTTTTCTGCAGGGTTGGTTGGGACGTCAGCCGTCGAGCTCTAATTGGCTGTGATTGAAGGATAGTGGGTTCTACCCACTCATCCTTCAATCACAGTCAATCAGACTCGGCGTCGTTCTGACGTCACCGCAACCCTGCAAAGAAGCAGAACCAACTTGCTCTCGAATTCAAGCTCTTCTCTCGCCGTTCTTACTCCTGTACGTGACTTTAGCAATGGCGGACCTTCGCTCGTAGACACTACGCGTGATCTTCGCGCCGGAGGCACAAACTGTGTACCAAGTTCACCTCTATCACCGCGAAGCAACACACAATATGCTTTGTTACCACCGCCTCGCCACAATAATGTAAAAAAGGGCGCCCATTTTTGTTTTGTTTTTTATTTGCCACTAAGATTTTTTTTTAATAGGGCCGGTGTGATTTTGCGGTCGTTTTATTCGCATTATTTTCGCAAGCCCAAATTCATAAAAAAGAGAAGAAGGCAAACTTGTTGGGCCGGAAAGTAAAGCCGGCAGTAGCTCGATGCTGATTCGCTGAGCCAGGTAATGACGTCACACCCCTGTCTCTGTTCACCCTTATACCCTATTCACACGACCGTAAAGGTACCTTTAGCTAAGAGACCTTTAAGGCCGGTTCAGACACCTGCGTTTTGAGTGCGTTTGACTGCGTTGCGGCGAGAACCAAAGCGAGTCACCGGCACATCTGTGCTTCGTATGAAGCGTGGAATCCAATTCAAGGAATCTTCTTGGCACGCGATATAAGCAGCAGGGATGTCCTGGTGTCTCCGCTGCCTGCAACTGCAGTCAAACGCAGTCGAACCGCCTAACTGGCGAACCGGGCTTTATTCTCTGCGGCCAATCAATTAACGATCTTCCGCGCGTGGCGTGAAAGCTTGCGACCCAAGAGCACGGGCTGGTGCGCCGATAAAGCAAAGGGACCTGCGGTAAAGGCACCTTTATTTTTGACCTTGTGAATGGGGTAGTAGGCTGAGACTGCAGCCAAAGCCAGAAGCGCGAGCTAGCCCGCGCTCCTGAATTTGAGACGTGCACTTCTAGCTCGCTCTCTGCGGGAGAACGCTTCGAAGCAACGACCTCGGAGCGCTCGTCCTGCGGCATTGGCTGCAGCCGCAGCTTAACGGTGAACGGAGAAGCTCGACCAGCTCGACGTTGATTGACCGCTGATTGCGCAATCACGTTACGCCACGCTCGCACGCCAGACCGGTGGTTCGATGTCGCCGGAGAAGCATCTGGCGGCTGTGGAGGGCTCTAATAAGAGCACCCGGGGGTTCAAACCCGGGTTAGCGCCGGTATCTCCATTCCGGGAATCGCTATCGAGTATACACGCCACGCGTTAAGCCAGCCGCTAAACTAACCGATGAAGAGAGCGTAGACATCATTCCCAGAAAAATCAGACCGGGCAAAGACGACTGGCATGGGCAGCTAGGTGCGATATACGTACCAGGCTATCCTTCGATGCTACAACTGAAGAAGATCGGCGTAAGTGAAGACTGCTAGCTCAGCGGGCCAGACGATCCGCACGGCTCACGTGCAGCGCAATTTCCCAGCAATTTGCTATGCATCTTATAAGGTTTGAGTGTGATGCCGCGGGACAACCGGAAAACGCGCTTTTATCATTTCAAAGCTCGCCTTCGATCGAATTGTCCGCGCGTTTTTCTTTCCGCATTAATAGATGGCGCCAGCACTTTCTCTGGGGACTACGGGGAACTTTCGGAACGGGTAGGGATCTCGCGTAAGGACTACGTTCGCGTTGAGGGACAAAATCTAGGGATGGACTGTCCTTTCCGAAGAGCGAGATGGCTTCGTTCCCTGTCCTGCGTTTGGGCGTCCTGCTCGTTGGGCTTTCCCACAAGAGGTCCCATTTGGAATGGAAAGTTTCTCCCTGGGGTGGAGTGCCGTCGTCCACGGCATACAGAGTAGCGATGATCGATTGGAAGTTGATTCAGATAGAGGGTGCAATGTAACCTTCGGTGAATGAAACGAACCGGTTTTTCTTCTTTTTTTTACGCGTCGTTGTTTCTGGTCTTGTGCAGACAAGAAAATAAAAATGAAACAGTCCTTTCGCGGTTCACAGTTGAACAACTCGGTGACACATTTTAGATGCAGAATAACTCTGACAAACGGCTCTCTAAACGTTCAGCTTTCTTCTACTCTTATCTGGCTTTCTATTTGCATGCACTCGCAACAACACAGGACGAGGAGGTTCATTTTTATTTTAAAAAAGATGATCAAAAGTAAGAGAAGTGGGGAGAAAGAGAGAGAGAGAAAGAGGAGGGGAGGGGGACAACACCCTTCCAGCTGCTCATTTATCGTCGTTTTTCCTGAGTCTCTGCCTCTACACTTTGCATCGGCTTAGTACACTGACCCCAGCCAACGGCGCGACATATCAGAGCGTACAGTCGGTGAAAGGTTATAAGTGAAGTGGAAGCTCCTCCCACCTCGTTTCACTCTCCTCTGCAGCGTTTGCCCTGCTAAAGAGGAAAGAAGTGGGAGCAGCTTCCACTTCAGTCTTAAGCTGTCACTGCACTATAGTAATCTCATTCGAGGTATCTCTGGTCACTGGGGACGTGGTATATGATGCTCACGTTTCTCGCTTTCTGATTGGTTCATTGGCGTCCTTATTGGCTAATGCCGCACCCTGATTGGCTGAGGAGCGATAATGAGATGCTCAAAACTCGTCACGCTCTTCGTTTCTCAACTTGTCAGCGACTATTACGACTTTAACTAGTTACTAGTTCATCAACTTCATACTTGCGAAGTTCAACTTTAACTTAGTTCCATTTCTAAAGCAACTTGTTACTTCGTCCAATCGTACTTAATTCTCAAATTTGCGCCGACGAATATAGAAAACCATACTAGATATTCGACACCAGCACATACGCGTTGTTGCTGCCTCAAGCTCTGCCGTGAGCGGAGTACTGAATGTTAAATCAAAGTACAAACGTGACAGCTTTTTCTTTCTTTTTTTTGCGCATGGAAAATTGAGGCGTGGGTTGGCAACAGCGACAATCCTCGACATCGTGGGACATCTTCAAATAGACTGGAGCCCAACTTAGCTGTAATTGCAACTGCACCTATACTGTGTTGGAGGTTAAGCAGCAAGCTAGTTCCCGTAAAGCCCTCAACTCTTTCTACTTCAGCAGAGCGAATGCTGCAGAGGAGGCGAGTGGTCTTACCTCTTCTCTTGCCTTTTCCTCAGCGTTCGCTTTGATAAAGTGGAAAGACAGGAGGGCTTTACGGGAGGAGCTTGCCATGCTTTTATTGGCCCGCAACAGGGTATATACATAAGGTGTCCCAAGCGGATCCTCCCGCTGTAAAACGAGCTGGAAAATTCGTCGTCTGCACGCTAGAAAGCCCAAACTATCACCGAATGTGCACCGAGCAGGTCGGTTTTTACCGTGCGAATTTTCAAAGCGCAGTTCTCTTGCCGTCAAACATTTTATAAAAAAATAATGAAACCTGCCAAAATCAACGTTTTGCGCGTCCGAAGACAACCGAGTTAGCGACGCTTTTTACCTGCGGCGCCATCTCGCGGTAGGCGCAGCGAGCAGACAGCAGACTGTGTCGTCTGCGCGCTACGCTTACCGGTAGATGGCGCCACAAGTAAATAGCGGCGCTAACTCGTTCGTCTGCAAACGCGCCCTACCTTGAGTTAGGGAAGTTTTTCGCTCTGATTTCTTACAGGAAGAGAACTGCGCGTTGGCATTTCACACGGTAAAACTGAACTGCTCAGTGAACATTCGGTGAAAGTTTGAGTTTGTCGTGCTGGCGGCGAATTCGCCGGCTGTAGTTTTACAGCTTGGCCGACACCCTATATACATTTGGAAGAATGGAACTGTATCTGACGCTTAAATAAATTTCGGCTCAAAAAGGTTGTATCTGTGGAATGTGGCAACACCTCCCAGATAAGGAGGCCATGGCGGTGAATTTTCGACGGCCACCCTGAAGAGGCGAACGCGGGGCGCTGATTCGACACGACCCTGCGTCAGCGCTCAACCGAGACTCGGGTCCTCGCTGATTGGACACGAGTCCGAGCCGAACGCTGACGCGACGCTCCTGTCCGATCAAAGCCGAGCGTTCGCCTCTTTAGGTGACGTTAAAAACGCACACCTCCGGCCTTCTTACCTAGCTGGGCTGCACGAACGCTTATGCTTCCGGGGCAGCAAATAAAGCCACAGGGTGCTAAGGACAGCGGTGAAACCAACTGATTGTGTGTAAACAGCTGATGGTTTCCAAGCAACGTAAACCACTCATTGTTTGTAAGCTGCTTGTAGGCAATGTAAACAACTGTTTGTTTGTAAACAAGTGCGTTCGCCCACCGCAATTGTAACCACTGTACTTACTGACTGTCACTTAAAACAAATAGATAGGCGTGGCTTGCGTGGTTTATTCGACCGTCAGCGCCGCCGCATCGATGTGACGTCACCAACAAGAGGCCTCGTCGACACAGGTCTGCGAAAACGTGTCGACAAAGCCGCGTGCCGTCGTGGTCCTACACAACGTGACCTTCTCGACGCAATTGACAACAAACGTTGACACGAGATCGTCCCCGGGCGGCGGTGACGACACGGGGCGAAAGTCTCGACGGAGGGATTGGGGGTGTGATAAGCATCGCGCCCTTTGTCTTGTTCCGATTCCGCATTCTGCGGTTCTTCGAAGCCGCGGCGGCTAGTCGCGACCGGTTTAAATCGGCGTCTGACTCCTTTTTTTATTTTTTATTTAAAGGGATTGGAATTTGGAGTCGCGGAAGGGCAACAAACATTGGCTGGCGCCGACGTGCGTCCATGGAACTCAACTTTTTCAGCAGCGCACTCTGAGGTCTTTTCGCTTAAGGGTGAAAGATTCTATGCGATGCTCGATTTTTGTTGTTTCTTAGCGGCGCCGGCATTCGAACTGATAAGGATGAAGTTATTTTATTCTAGGTGTAAGTTTTTGTTTTTGTTTTTGTACAGTAACGGCCGAAAACCGCACGGCATGGCTGCGAACGATCTGATTTGGGCATGAAAAGGGAGCCATTAGATGAGAAGCTCATACTAACGGGTTTAGAGTGCCTACTGCTATATAGAAAATTGTGAACTCAATTGAGCATCTTCGGTAAATCAATTGGACACTACGCGGAACGCGTTGAAAGAATACGCAAAGCTTTGCGGTATATGTATACTGTTCCCACCAAAAGTGTCCACCGACGAGAGATGGACCCATGCATATGGTGCCTGGAACGCGTCTCCGAACTGGTGCGTTTGCCGCGTCCAAAAAAGTAGTCCCTCGATTTCTGCCTGA